>JADNSB010000021.1:0-220625 GCA_019695575.1 Angomonas ambiguus | reverse complement strand
AGTCTGCGGGTAGCGACAAGGAGCAGTGCACGGCAGCCCTGCAGGAGCGGGTGACGGAGCTGGAGGCGGCCCTCCAGTCTGCGGATAGCGACAAGGAGCAGTGCACGGCAGCCCTGCAGGAGCGGGTGACGGAGCTGGAGGCGGCCCTCCAGTCTGCGGATAGCGACAAGGAGCAGTGCACGGCAGCCCTACAGCAGCGGGTGACGGAGCTGGAGGCGGAAGCGAAGACGTTAAAGGCAGCCGCGGAGGCGAGTAAGTCCAAGATGGCAGAGTGGAAAGTGAAGGTAAAGAAGGTGGTAGAGGAAGGGGAGGCGGAGCGGGAAGCCCTTCGACAGTCGTTGACCGCGCTGAAGAGTGGGAAGAGTAGTGTGGAGGCAACAGCACCACCACCACCACCGACACCCTCTCCAGCCGCTTTAGCAGAAGGCCCGGCCGTCGAGAAACTTCAAGAGGAATGTAGAAAACTGCAGTCCATGTGTAGCGGTTTAGTAGTGGAGAATAAAGTGCTGAAGGATAACGTGGCCATGCTGACTCGCTTTAGAGATGAAGTCCGTCAGAATTTACGTGGGAAACAAGACTGTGGAAATGAAGGAATGAAGGAGCCGTAATGAATGGCTCACCAACTCTAATGAAAGGTATGAAAATGAAATATACATCCTGTTGACAAGTGTTATGGTGCTGTTTTGCTTTTTGCTTTTTATTTACTCAAGTCTGTATTATTCGTATGCTTGCTAGTGGCTGTTTTTTTTTCTCTTTTTTGTTTTGTTTTTGTTTTTGTTTTTCTGCTTCTGTTTCTTTTTCGTTTCGAATATATCTTCTCTTTCCATCTCCCTTTTTTCTATTTTGTGAACTTTTTGGTTAGTTTTTTTTTTATCTTTTCTATTTTTCTACTTTTAAAGTTTTCTTTTTTTCTATCTTTCATCCCACTAAGTTTATTTTACTCTTTTTTTATTTTCATTTTCTGCATTCTGAATTTATATAAAACAAAAACAAACAAACAAACAAACAAACAAAAAAAGAATACAACAGAGATTGTAAAAAGTTGCTAATTATAGTTTTTTTTTTAAAGAAATAAAATACTAATAGAAATCTCTACAAAGGAATCGCTAGCGTTACTCCTGAAAAATCCTTTGACATAAATTTTAAAGAAGAATAAAGAATAAATAAATTAAAAAGTCCCCCGTTGCCATTTCTTCTTATACAATTTTTTATTATTTAATTTTTCTAACTTCGTTCTTTTTTTTTTTGTAAAACGATACTTTTTTTTATTTTTAATCACTATTAATTTCAATAAAAAACACACACGCACAAAAAAAAAAAGTTATTTATTTTAAGTTACTAGTACTCCAGAAGTGATAACATAAGCAGGAAAAAAGAAAGTCACTACTACTAATAACAACCACACCAGTATCCCTAAGAATATATAAACAAAAAACCTAAAAGGACAATCAACCAACCCGTCAACAAGTAGACAATTTTTTTATTTTTTTAAACAGACAAAAAAAAACAACAACAACAACACAAAAAAAAGTAAAAAATAAAAAAAGCAAACTATGCTGAAAGGAAAAAAAGCTACGGATGTGGTCATGTCTGACCTCCCTCCCTCACATCCGAAGGCAGAGCAGGAGCACGTGATCATTCACAGCGATGATGAGGAAGACCTCCCCCACAGCACCAACAACAACAATAATACGAACTACAGTACCACGGCAGTGGCCGGCCGAAGTGCTTCTACGACCGTCGTCAGGAGAAACAGAAACCCCAACTCGATTGGAGAGGAGCTCAAAGACCCTCTGGAGGCCATCTTTGCGAGGGCCAGCGAGTCCATGCCGGCCTACCACAAACTGGGAGGCGTGGAGGAGGTGGCCGCGGCGATGAACTGTGACCTCAAGAAGGGCATCGACTCTCACACGGTGGAGAAGCGAAGAGAATACTTTGGAGCGAATAAACTGCCAGAGGATCCTCCGCTGACGTTCTGGCAGATCTACGTGGCATCCTGGGAGGACAGCATGATCCGACTGCTCGCTGCGGCGGCTGTTCTTTCCTTAATTCTTGGCCTCACTGTTCCGGAGCCTGGGGAAACGGAGGTGAACTACAAGACGGGGTGGATTGAGGGGTTTGCGATTCTGTGCTCTGTTATGATCGTCACGACGGTGTCGAGTGTAAACGACTACCGCAAGGAGCAGAAGTTTCACAAACTGACGGAAGACAACTCCGCGCAGCCGATCCGTGTGATTCGGGATGGGAAGGAGCAGACGATTGACGTGACCGAGATTGTGGTGGGTGACTTGGTCAACATCTCCGCGGGTCTGGTGACGCCGGTGGACGGTTTTTACGTGTCTGGTATGAGTGTGGTGATTGATGAGAGCAGCGTGACGGGAGAGAACGACCCAAAAAAGAAGAACGCGGAGGCGCCCATCATATTGACTGGCACCGTGGTGAACACGGCGGAGGATGCGTACATGCTGGCGTGCGCGGTCGGGGAGCGGTCCTTCGGCGGTAAGCTGTTGATGGAGTCCCGTGGCTCCGGCGCCCCGCGGCCCACCCCCCTCCAGGAGCGTCTCGACGACCTCGCGGATTTGGTTGGTCGTATTGGTATTGGCGTTGCCGGGTTACTGTTTGTTATTCTCTCCATCATTGAAATCTACCGGTTTATTACAAAGTCCGAGTACGCCAGTATTAAACACTTTCTTTCCTACTTTCTATTGTGTGTCGCTATTATTGCCGTCGCGGTGCCGGAGGGTTTGCCGCTGGCGGTGACGATTGCGCTGGCTTACTCTCAGAACAAGATGCACGAGGATAACAATCAAGTCCGTCGACTGAGGGCGTGCGAGACGATGGGTAATGCGACGCAGATTTGCAGTGACAAGACGGGTACCCTTACGCAGAACCTCATGAGTGTGGTGCAGGGGTACGTTGGTATGACGAAGTTCAATGTCAAGAACCCGGGTGACGTGCCGGAGCCGGTGGAGCTCGGGAAGGTGTCCCCGACGCTGAAGCAGTTATTGTGCGATGGGTTGGCGTTGAACAGCTCCAGTGAAAAGGTACTCAAAGATACCAACGCGGACGGACAAAAAGTGTCTCCTTTTTGGTTCTGGTTAACGGATAAGGGCAACAAAACCGACAACGCCCTCTTGGACTTCACCGATCGTGTTCTTATACAGAAGGAGTCGTCTTCGTCGTTGGTGAAATCCAAAGAACTGCCGCATCAAAAGATTCGAAGAGAACTTCGCGAAAGCGGCTTTACCATCTTCCCCTTCACCAGTGATCGCAAGCGGATGAGTGTGGTGGTCAAGCAGAAGGACGGGTCGTTGATCCATCACGTGAAGGGCGGCTCCGACCGCATCCTTCCCCTCTGTGACCGCTACGTCAATGAGGCCGGGGAGGAGTTGGAGATGACCGAGAAGGAAAGGGATTTAATCACCGCTCAACTGCGCACTTTCGCCTCGGACGCCAACCGCACCATCGGGGTGGCGTATAATAAGATGGGCAGTGGCTCGCTGCCGGAGGAGGAGCCCACGGAGCCGCTGGTGTGGCTGGGGCTGATTGGTATTCAGGATCCTCTCCGACCGGAGGTGGCGGAGGCCGTTCGCAAGTGTCAGATGGCGGGCGTGACGGTGCGCATGTGCACTGGCGATAACATTGACACCGCGATTGCCATCTCTCGACAGTGTGGGATCTATAACAAGTCGGAGGGCGATGTGGCCATGAATGGGAGAGAGTTTCGAGACTTGGTCTACGACGCGTATGGTAATGAGGCACGAATGACGCGGTTCTGGCAAGTGCTGGAGAAGATGACGGTGATGGCACGGTCGCAGCCGCTGGATAAGCAGCTGTTGGTATTGATGCTCATGACCCGAGGGGAGGTGGTGGCGGTCACTGGGGATGGTACTAACGATGCACCGGCGCTGCGACTGGCGAACGTTGGCTTCGTGATGCGGAGCGGTACCGATATTGCCGTCAAGTCGGCGGATATTGTCCTCCTCGATGATAACTTCCGCTCCGTGCAGCGTGCCGTGGTGTGGGGCCGCACGGTGAACGACAACATTCGCAAGTTCCTGCAGCTGCAGCTGACGGTGAACTACGTCTCCGTCGCCCTGACGTTTATTGGAAGCGTTATGACCGGTGGTGCCTCCTCACCGCTGACGACGGTGCAGCTCCTGTGGGTCAATCTCATCATGGACACCCTCGCCGCTCTGGCGTTGGCCACGGAGGAGCCGTCGGAGGAGTGTCTGAAGCGCGGTCCTGTCAGTCGTCAGGCGCCTCTCATCTCTCGCCGTATGCACGTTACTATCGGAACGGTGGCCTTGTATCACTTTATCGTTTGCTTTATCGCGGACGTGTGGGGTTATACGTGGTTCGATAACGTGCAGCCCAACACACGACTCTCGCAAACGTTTGTCTTCAACCTCTTCGTCCTCAACACGCTCTTCCAAATGATCAACTGCCGCAAGTTGTATGAAGAAGTGAACATGTTTGAAGGGATATGGGAGCGAAGTAAGATGTGTATCATTATTGTGGGTGTGTGTTTGACCTTTCAGGTAGTGGCGGTAGAGACGTTTGGGGACTTCATGGATGTTCAACGACTTCCTTTTCCGCAGTGGTGTGTCTCCATCTTACTGGCCACCGTTACGCTGGCGGTCGGCGCCGGCTCCCGCTTCATCCACGTGACCGAGCCCGTTTTCCCGAAAGAGTTCGACCCCGAAAACTGCGACGACGACGCCAAAGGCTATTTACTCAAATTATCCGAGGATGTGGAGCGCACGGCGGATGAAAGGGCGGCGGAGTCGGGTGAATCCCCGCTGGAGGCTGCCAGTCATGCGAGAGTGCTGGGGCTGTGGCGCACGGTGCAAGCGCATCATATTCATACTCGTAAGGTTATCAGCGCCTTCCGTCGTGCACGCGCGGATAGGGACTTACGCAGCCCTGTGAATAAAACGGTGTACTCCAAGATGAGAGAGTCTTATGGCCACGTCGTGAAGGACCGTACGCTGTAGCGGTAATCATCATCATATATATATATTTCATAGAAAAGCGAGTTATGTTTTACCCCTTTTTTTCTTTTTTATATTTTATATTTTATAGTTTTTTCATTTTTTTCATTTTTTTTTTTACTTCAGTTATTTTTACTTTCTTGACATAATTTTAGTCGCTTTTATTTATAATTATCATTGGAGTGATACATAAATAAATAAATATTTTCTCGTAGAATGAGAAAAATAAATAAATAAATAAATAAATACAACCCTCGTTTTTTTTTTCTTTAATAAAATTATCGTTCTCCATTTGAAAAAAAAAAAAAGCAGTAATAATAACAATAATAACGCTAAAAATATAAATACGAAACTAAATAAAATCACATATCTTTATACGTATGTATGCATTTTAAATTTATATTTTTGCATTAGTGGCAAACTATTTTTGATGCAGTGGACAGAAATTCCCCCACTTATTTTTAATTTCTCTTTTATTATTAATCGTGTGTTTGTTTGTGTGTGCGTGTGTGGTGTATATCATTCCCTTCCAGATGTATTTATTTTATTGGAAGTGTTGTACTTATTATTATTACTATTGTTTTTTTTTTTAATTACTATATTAATAATAAGTCACAAATAAACAAACAAACAAACAAAAAAAAAGAAATGAAAAGTATACATATTCCTTTTAGGAGCTCACAATAACAACAACTACAACACATTTTCAATCTCACCATAGTGGTGATACAGAATTAAAAAAAGAACAATTTTTTTTTCTTTTAAAATTATGTATGTATGTATTAGTATAGTGAAATGTTTAAAAGAAAAAAAAATACGTGATTTAGGTTCTGAGAACTTTTTTTATTTATATGTTTTATATGTTTTTTTTTTTCCCTGTTCTATCGCTAAACTTTATCTGATCTCTCACCCTTCTCCCTTCTTTTTCTTCTATTCTATTCCATAATGAAGTAAAAAAAAAAAAAACAAAAAAGAAGAAGAAAAAAACAAGGAAAAAGTAATGTATAGTGATTTCCCTCCTCTTCCGCTAGTCCAAGAGGTCCCCCCTATGGACTTGGAAGAACATAAATCACAGTGCACGTCTGGCGATGTGATTGAGATTGAAAAAGTATTTCTGCACTTCCCAGCGTTGACGGCATTGCTCCATCACGGGGAGAAGATCAAGGGACGGAGTATCTTTGGTCGTATCTTTGGTGTGCAGGTGGGCTCTTGTGTGGAGATAACGGAGGTGGTCGCGAACCCTTTGAAGAAGGCCACCCCCTACGGCGAAGACAGCGCGGACCGGGATCGTGAAAACATAGTAGAAAGCTTCAAACACCTCGCTGAGATGCATCAAGGGGAGAAGCTGGAGCAGCTGCAGGTGGGTATCTTTGCGATTTCTAATGCCAGGTCGAATACTTACTTTTATAATCGTCCGAGCTTGATCCAGTTGGCGGAGCTCAGCGCGAATCTTCTCCCGGATGTGTTGTTAACGTACGATGCTCAGCGCACCCTGCTCTTCGGAAAACCTTTTATTCGTGCCTTCGTTCTTACCACCGCCTATAAAAACTATCAAAACGAGTTGAAGCGGGTGAACAAAAACAACACGGAAAAACCGCACGAGATATTAAAAAAGATGGAGGTGATGAAGCGTGGGATCTTCAGAGAAGTGCCCGTGTCAATCGCCGTGGATGCCTTTCATACACTCAACACCTTCAACATCCCTGTCCACCCTCTTCCTTCCTGCCTGGAGATTATTGAGAAACCGGCGGTGGGCCAATACATCGAGGGCGTGATGCAGTCCTTGCAGCGACCGTTGAAGGAGCTACAGGATGATGTGGTCAGGGACTCCAGGACCAACGATCATAACATTAAGGTGAAGATTCTTCTTAGTCTTCAGCAACTTCGCGAGCACGCGGTTCATCTGGAGGCTATCTGTGATAGCATCTTGATTAATTCTTCTTTGATGAGAGACTTGTAAAAAAAAAAAAAAGAAAGAAAAAAAAAGAATTATAGGTGCAAATAAAAAGCCATAACCACAATAATAATCATAAAAAAAAGGATAGTTACATAGTTTGTAATAAAGGGGCATATTCTTTTCCCTTTTTTAATTTTAAAAGGAGAAGCGCCCTTTTTTTTTTCTTGTTACTGTTTCTATTCTTTTTTCTTTTCTTTTTTTATATATCAATGAAGTGATATACATATAAAATTCATTAAAAAAGTAAGTAATTAATAATATTCAATAATATTTCTTATATTTTCATTCCGTCCGTGGTTTTATTTTACGGTGGCTTCTACCCATTAACTGTACCCTATTTGAGGGGCAAAACTAGAAGTAGAGTTAAACTAATTTTTCTCCTTTTTTTTTTAACTTGTTAGTTTCTAGTAGTAGTAATTAAATCTAAAAAAAAAAAAAGGTAAAAAAGGCCTTTTTTTTCTTTAGTTTTTATCTAATTATTTTTTTATCGTACATTAATTATCGCGCGTAGATCACTTTTTTTTTTGTTGTTCCATTTTTCTCTATGAGTGAAACCGACAAAATCAATGTGTCTCAAGGGACCCATTATGGTGCCTACGCCGTCGATCCTGAAGCCGCTGAAAAGCAAAAAATTGAGGAGCTCGCCTCTTCTGTTCGCAGTCGTACTAGTGTGAAAGTCGACCGCCGGGGAGGAGAGAATATTGGAGGAGAAATTCAAGAAGAGATGGAGGACATCTTTTCCCGCGCGACAGAGGGCTTGCCGAAACTAAAGAAGCTGGGAGGCGTCGAGGGCGTCGCCAAGACGTTGCACACTGACCTCAAGAAGGGTATTGACTCCCACAGTGCCGAACAGCGGCGTGATTATTTTGGAGCGAATAAACTGCCAGAGGATCCTCCGCTGACGTTCTGGCAGATTTATAAGGCGGCTTGGGATGACAGTATGATCCGACTGCTCGCTGCGGCGGCTGTGGTGTCGCTGGTACTCGGCCTCACTGTTCCGGAGCCTGGGGAAACGGAGGTGAACTACAAGACGGGGTGGATTGAGGGGTTTGCGATTCTGTGCTCTGTTATGATCGTCACGACGGTGTCGAGTGTAAACGACTACCGCAAGGAGCAGAAGTTTCACAAACTGACGGAAGACAACTCCGCGCAGCCGATCCGTGTGATTCGGGATGGGAAGGAGCAGACGATTGACGTGACCGAGATTGTGGTGGGTGACTTGGTCAACATCTCCGCGGGTCTGGTGACGCCGGTGGACGGTTTTTACGTGTCTGGTATGAGTGTGGTGATTGATGAGAGCAGCGTGACGGGAGAGAACGACCCAAAAAAGAAGAACGCGGAGGCGCCCATCATATTGACTGGCACCGTGGTGAACACGGCGGAGGATGCGTACATGCTGGCGTGCGCGGTCGGGGAGCGGTCCTTCGGCGGTAAGCTGTTGATGGAGTCCCGTGGCTCCGGCGCCCCGCGGCCCACCCCCCTCCAGGAGCGCCTCGACGACCTCGCGGATTTGGTTGGGCGTGTGGGTATCTCTGCTGCCCTTTTACTCTTCACCGTCCTCTCCGTGCTGGAAACCTTCCGCATGCTCCGACACACCCCCGGTACCGACCCTCGGCACTTTCTCGATTACTTCCTATTGTGCGTGGCGATTGTCGTGGTCGCGGTGCCGGAGGGTCTGCCGCTGGCGGTGACGATTGCGCTGGCTTACTCTCAGAACAAGATGCACGAAGATAACAATCAAGTCCGTCGATTGAGGGCGTGCGAGACGATGGGTAATGCGACGCAGATTTGCAGTGACAAGACGGGTACCCTTACGCAGAACCTCATGAGTGTGGTGCAGGGGTACATTGGCATGCAACACTTTCATATTAAACGACCGGGTGACCTCCCTGAGGCCATTGAGCTGCCTTCTTCGATCCCTGCAGACAAGAAGGAACTCCTCGTGCACTCCATCGCGTTGAACAGCTCCAGTGAAAAGGTGATCAAAGACACCGATAAGGAAGGCAATCCTACGACCCCGTACTGGTACTGGTTAACGGATAAGGGCAACAAAACCGACAACGCCCTCTTGGATTTTATCGATCGTTTGGACTACAAACCGGACGCGAAAGAGCTCCCGCATCAAATACTGCGGAGCGCGCTTCAGAAAGAGGGCTTTACCATCTTCCCCTTCACCAGCGATCGCAAGCGGATGAGTGTGGTGGTCAAGCAGAAGGACGGGTCGTTGGTCCATCACGTGAAGGGCGGCTCCGACCGCATCCTTCCCCTCTGTGACCGCTACGTCAATGAGGCCGGGGAGGAGGTACCCCTGGATGATAAGGCGAGAGAAGTCATCCTGGGCCACGTCTCCAAGCTGGCCAACGCCGCCAACCGCACCATCGGGGTGGCGTATAATAAGATGGGCAGTGGCTCGCTGCCGGAGGAGGAGCCCACGGAGCCGCTGGTGTGGCTGGGGCTGATTGGTATTCAGGATCCTCTCCGACCGGAGGTGGCGGAGGCCGTTCGCAAGTGTCAGATGGCGGGCGTGACGGTGCGCATGTGCACTGGCGATAACATTGACACCGCGATTGCCATCTCTCGACAGTGTGGGATCTATAACAAGTCGGAGGGCGATGTGGCCATGAATGGGAGAGAGTTTCGAGACTTGGTCTACGACGCGTATGGTAATGAGGCACGAATGACGCGGTTCTGGCAAGTGCTGGAGAAGATGACGGTGATGGCACGGTCGCAGCCGCTGGATAAGCAGCTGTTGGTATTGATGCTCATGACCCGAGGGGAGGTGGTGGCGGTCACTGGGGATGGTACTAACGATGCACCGGCGCTGCGACTGGCGAACGTTGGCTTCGTGATGCGGAGCGGTACCGATATTGCCGTCAAGTCGGCGGATATTGTCCTCCTCGATGATAACTTCCGCTCCGTGCAGCGTGCCGTGGTGTGGGGCCGCACGGTGAACGACAACATTCGCAAGTTCCTGCAGCTGCAGCTGACGGTGAACTACGTCTCCGTCGCCCTGACGTTTATTGGAAGCGTTATGACCGGTGGTGCCTCCTCACCGCTGACGACGGTGCAGCTCCTGTGGGTCAATCTCATCATGGACACCCTCGCCGCTCTGGCGTTGGCCACGGAGGAGCCGTCGGAGGAGTGTCTGAAGCGCGGTCCTGTCAGTCGTCAGGCGCCTCTCATCTCTCGCCGTATGCACGTTACTATCGGAACGGTGGTGATCTACATGTTGGCGTTGACGCTCATGATTCAAGAAAAGGGAAATGTATGGTTCAACGCGGGAGAAAAGAATGGAGTGCAGCATCAAACCATCGTCTTCAACACTTTTGTGCTGTGCACGCTGGTGCAAATGCTCAACTGCCGCAAGTTGTATGAAGAACTGAACATGTTTGAAGGCATGTGGAGCCGCTCGAAGCCGTTTATCGCCATCACCAGCTTCTGTTTTATCTTTCAAGTCATCGCGGTAGAGACGTTTGGGGACTTCATGAGTGTGACGCCTCTCCGTGGGGATCAGTGGTTCGCGACTGGGCTCCTTTCTCTGATTGTGCTGTTAGTCGGTATCATTTCTCGTCTGATTCCAGCGCCGGAGCCGGTCTTCAAGGACACGTTTAACACGGACAGTCTCGACGACGATGCCAAGAAGATGCTGGTGAAGCTGGATGCGGAGGTGACGAAGGGGCAGCAGAATGGAGACTATGCTGAAGGAAAGTATCTGGCGAGTGCCCGCCGTCTACGGGCTCAGGCGCTGTGGCGTAAAGTTCAGAAACACCACATCTCTGCCAATCGTGTTATTAACGCCTTCCGCAGAGCCCGCCTGGACGCTGATAAGGAGTCTCCTTAAATAAATAAATAAATATATAAATATATATATTCCTTTCACTTTTTTTTTTTTTTTATCTATCTACCTATCTATGTGGAGAATGATAACAACAACAATAACAACAGTAATACCGTAGAATAATAAGAATAGTTATGTTTTTTTTTTTTTTAAGTTGAGAAGAATAAATAAATAATAAAGTAAATAAAAAAATAGTTGAAATAAAGAAAATAACTGTTTTACTATTAGTAACTACTTCAAAAGAACCCTATTATCGAAACAGCAATTGTTCTTTTTTTTTCTTTGTTTTGGTTTTATATGTGTTTTTCGAAACTTCGATTTAAAGTGCAGAAAAAGGAAAAAAAGAAAAACAAGAATAAATACTGGTAGTAAAGAAAATGTAATTAAAACTAAAACACATTAATAATATGTTCTAGCATAAAAAAAAATGTTATTAATTGTGTGGATGCATTTTATTTTTCATTTCCTTTTCCTTTTCTGAGGGTAACAAAAAAAAATAAAGTTAGTTTAATCAAAATTATAACTTCAAAAAAAAAAAAAGGTATTAAAAATAACCACCACTGAAAAATAGTATGTGTGTGTGTAAAAAAGAAAAAATCGATGCATGATTTTTGTTTTTCTTTTAATTTCTTTCTCTTTCTCTTTCCCTTTCTCTCTCTTTCCTTTTTTTTTTTATAATATACTAACCTCTTTTTTAAGGAGAGTGATATTCAAGAGGAAACTCATTTTTTTCTTCTTATTGTATATAGAATTACTTTTTTTTTATCTTTTGTCACCAGTATTTTTTTACTTTATTTATTTATTATAGTTTGCTTTAAATTTTTCTTAAAAAAGATTTTTTTTTTTTTTAATTCCAGATAAAATAAATAAATAAATAAAAGATCAAACGTATCCCCATACGAGAAAAAAAGAGAAAATATTTCCAATTAATCGAAGCCTCTTTTCACAAAGTTGAAAAAGAGAGAAAAGAATACAAAACAACAACAACAGCAGCAAAAAACAATTATTAAAACCGACTCCGCTAACATACAAAACTACACTACTACATCTTTGAAACAAAAATCAAATAAAAATAAAAAGTAATAACATAAAAAACAACAACCTATCAAAGCAAAAAGAATAGTATAAATAAATAAATAAATATGTTGGAGGAGAGTGATTATGTAAAGCGGTATCAGCTACGAGCACTGCTTGAACACTGGATCGATGTTACTGCCGAGGAGCAGCCACAGGACCCTTATGACTTTCTTATCAAAGCCGCGGAGGAGCAGCGCTCTGCGGGAGGAGGTATCGTCACGTGCGAGAACCGCTGGTGCCGTCTGTCCATGCCCGCCAGTGAATACCCTCACCATTTAATTGTCTGTAATCAACAGGAAAGTTGGATTCGCTGTGTTCGCTGTGGGGAGCGGGTGGAGGGAAGTCGATTGACGCAGCATAGGATGTACTGCCAGCTGGAGCGGTGCACCTACTGTGGGGAGATGGTGCTACCCCGACTGATTCCGCTGTGCCCGTATCGGCTGATTCAAGAGGCGGAGCGGCAGCGGCATTTGAAAAAGTTTAAAGATCATATCCATCAAAGAACGAATAGTGTGTGGGAGGAGGATGGCGATGGAGCGAAGGGTGGAGGGGTTACCGCTAGTTCGGGTGTGGATGCTGCCTCTCTTCCTCCTTCTCTTCGAAACTCCCAGGAGAACCCTTTTCCTACCAATAGTAGTACCAGTAATAGACAGCTCCACAAGCCCTCCTTTATTGATCGGCGCACCAGCATGGCCAGTGCTAAACATGTGAATCAAAATAATAAAACAGGCGGCGATAAGAAAAATAAAAAGAAAGGGGATCCTCCGCTCTCGGAGGCCGATCCCCCTTTTTCCAGCGACAGCGTATTGGGTGTACTGTGTCAGAAGGATAAGTGGACGACAGAGATGAAGACCGCTTTTCGAACGTTTAGCCCGGCGAGTGAGACTAAAGTGAAGTTGATCCAACGGCTCTGGCGGCGTAGTATGCTGTTCGACCAGATGCGAACCTTCTCTCTTCGCCTTGTGTGGGATGTACTCGACAGCGCCAGAGAGAGTTCGATTAGCAAGCAGGATGGCTTCGGCGCGGGCGTGTTGGAGGAGTTGGTGAAACAGGCGACGACGACGACCACCACCGCCGGCGGTGAGCGCTGCGGTAGTCTCAGCTACAGTAATGGCTTTACTTCCTCATTGCCACCGTCGCCGCAGAAAGGACGACACGGTTCGATCGATAGCACTGCGGGCTCCCCACATGGACTAACGCCGCCTCTTACGCCGCATCGTCTTTCCATGGCGGAGGGGTTTAAGAGTCCGGAGGAGGGACCGTTTGTGGAAGTGTTCGACACACCGGATGCTGAAACCGGCGCCTATCTTTCCGAGGAGGACGTCGTTAAGATTATAAACCGCTGCGCCGCGCGGGAGACGTTTTCTTTTACCACCGTCATGCGTATTATTCAGTCGGCGACCGCGATTCTGAAGGAACGCGATCTGGTAACTCACGTTATCCTCCCTTCTCAAGGCGAGATCGTCATCGTCGGCGACCTCCACGGGCAGATGAAGGACATGATTCATTTACTGAAAATGATGGGCGATCCCTCTCCCCGTCGGTATTACCTATTTAATGGCGATTTGGTCGACCGCGGCCCGTACGGCTGCGAAGTGATTGTGGGCATCTTTGCACTGCTGTGTGCGTTTCCACGGTATGTGTTTCTCAACCGTGGGAATCACGAGGACTACCGGACCAACACCGAGTATGGGTTTGTAACCGAGTTGTATGCCAAGTACGGCGGCCGTGCGACTACAGTGCATGAAGCGCTGATTGACAGCTATCAAGCCATGCCGCTCATGACCATCATTGACAAACGTGTGTGTGTCGTGCACGGCGGAGTCCCTAGGGATCCCTGCACACTGGAGGAGATTGAGGCCATTGGTCGGGTCCGTGACATTCCTGTAGTGGAGCAAAAAACAAAAAAAGATGTGTTGTTGACCGATCTTTTATGGAATGACCCGGTGGAGAAGTACCGCTCACGGCAGCTGGGTATGAAGCATCAAGGAGATGGATGGCGCACTAGCAAACGAGGGTGCGGGGTGGAATATCTAAAATCCATCACGGAAAAGTTTTTAAAACTAAACAACCTGCACTATGTCGTGCGTAGTCATGATGTGAAGCCTGGTGGGTTCGAGATGATTCATGGTAATCGAAGTATTACAGTATTTAGCGCTTCCAACTACGGCGGCGTCTCTGGCAACCGCGGCGCGATCGCGGTGTTGGCAAAGAACTCGAAGCGTCCCGTCTTTCATACTTGGTTCCTCCGTGAAGATATGCAAATTAAAAGGAACCGAAAGGGAGGGAAGGGGTCTACGGACGGTGCGGGTGGAGGGGGCGCCCTCGCGAATCTCACCCACCCCACTAAAGTGACATCGAGAGATAATCCAATGGTCACTGGAGATGAGTTTGTCGTCGCCTTCTACGGCTGTTCGATCCCCATCGTCGCCCGTGAGCAGCAACGTAAAAAGCTATTGCTCCTCTCTCCCTCGTCCGGGCGTCGAGGAAGTCGTTTCACCGACGAAGAAGAAGAAGAAGAGGAGGAGGAGGAGGAAGAGGACTACAATGTGCTTCGCCGGCGGGTATCGGAGGGGGCGGAGGATGGCCTGGAGGTGCTCGACGCTATTCTGTCTCCTAGTTCCACAAATGAGATGGCGGTGTTTCAGCCTCAAGGAAAGTCGCATAGCATCACGAACCCCACTGCTACTCCTACTGCTGTGAGTGCCGAGGCAGCAGCACGACACACGGCCGCCGCACCGAGTTCAACGAGTGTCAGTGCCCCTCCAACGGCCTCTACACATCGACCTTCGACGTCTGTGTCCGCGTCCGCCTCTTCTTCCTCCTTCGAGGATGACGGCGGAGACGACCGCGTGGAAATGCTCATGACGCTTCGTACGAACGAGGGATCGGAGGCCTTCGACACTGATACGAGCGGAGGTGGGGACGGCGACTCACAGTGCTCCAACAGTACTCTCACCTCCCCCTTGAGTAGTAGTGTGTCGGAGACGCCGAATAGTGAGTCGGTAAGGCGTGCGGGTCGGACCAAGGTGGGCGCCTCTGCTGGGAAGGCAAGGCGGAAGATTTCGATTGTTCAGGCCTCCAAGGCACCGGTGCCGCTGCGTAAGAAACTACGCCGACACACGCGACAGACCTTTTCCTCCGACCTACACATTAACCTTCAACTACGAACGATCCAAGAGCTACGAGAGCACATCTTTCTCCACCGGTACACCCTTTTAGCGGCGTTTAACAACGTGGATGAATTTAAGACCGGTATTATTTACAAAATTGAGTGGTGTAATATCATGGAGGAGGTACTTGGGCTGGAGTTGCCGTGGTACTTGCTGTGTAAGTTCTTTTGTCCTAATTTAGAGGTGGATGGGGTTCCCTCCGTCGAGTATGTCAGCTTTCTTCGACACTTTGACCCCCCGTTTGCCCGCTACTACCGACTAGGGTGGCAGCTGTGGTTATTGCAGCGCATCTTTAGCGAGTGTGACATCCCAGAGGATATTATTGACGTCTTTTGCTGTGATGGGGAGTTGGACGGCGTGGACTCCGACACTGGTAACGGCGCGGTGCCTAGCTCTGGAGACCCAGCCGCGCCTTCGCTGCTGCGCGTCGGCATCCTCGGCACCCCAAGCGGGGCCTCCAATCCTACGGATACTCAGTCGCTGATGAGTGGTACCTCGCTCGCCAGCGGCGCCCCCCGCACTCGCGATGTAGAGAAGCGGAGGAAGCGGTTGCAGTCCACCTTCGCAGGGAGCACCGAAGGGAAGACCGCCTTCTCTCGCTCCCCCAGTCGGGAGAGTAAAACAGAAGAAGATATTATCAACAATGCTGCCAATTTGTGGCGGAATGTGCTCATTGATTTTAAATCGTTTAGTATTAAAATCCGACAACTCTCCCCGGCCGCCTCCGCGCTCGAGGACTCGGAGATTTACTGCTTCTTTCGCTTCTTTGATCAAGAGATGATTGGTCATGTCAACTTGGAGTCTTTTATCGAGCGTGTGAAAACGGTTCTTGCCGAGTTTGAAGAGGCAAATCAAAATGGTGGGGAAGAGAATGAAGTGTTGATTGTGGGAGATGATTTGGACTTCACCAACGTCACTCCCGCCGCGAGCTCTGGCGTGTCTCAGGGCGCTGGGGGTGGTCTGGCAGCGAAGATTGCCAGCGCGGCCGCTTCACCTGGGGCACCGCTTCCTCCCCGCACCTCAAACCTGGCGGACATGTTTAAGCAAAGTAAAGCGCTTCCCAAATCTCAGTTGGCACGTCCATCATCATCATCATCATCATCATCAGATGGCAGTCTTCAGAATGAGAAGGGAAATGCAGAAGAAGAGGAAGACGATACTCGAACGAAAAATGACAGCGATGGCGACGACGAGGAGAAGAATTCAAAAGAAAAGGACAGTAATGAAACCAAGGAACCGGCCGTAGAAGAGATGAGTTGCACCTCGGATGGCGTGATACCACTAGCGTCTCCACTACACACGGATATAAACGACGTGGATGATAATAATAAGGATGATAGTAATGCACTCGATGGCGATATCACCGATGGCAGTGATACGGTTCCTCTGAGTAGTGGAACGATAGCTCCCTTCACCGTCCCTCACCACTCCAGCACCTCCAACCCCACAACGAACGCGGAGGGAAAAGAAAAGGTACCGATGAATTACTCTTCTAGTAATACGTTTCCTTTTGTGAGTGGCAGCAAACGTGGGGAATCCTCGTCGTCCACCGCTTCACAGTCGCCAGAGAAGAAGGAGGAAGAGGAGAAGGAGGAGGAGTCAGACCCTAATAATAATAATAATAGTGTAGAAGACAGCAATCTCACGCAGGATCCTGAAGCACCGCTCCTATTATCTAACTCGGTGATGAAGGAAGGGGCTGGCACGGGCGACAGTGCTGCCTCTCTTTCACTGCACCCGCAGAGTATTCACGTCACTGACCTCCTCCCTACCATTTCACCCACCCCCTCTTCTCTACCGCCCGCGCTTCAGACAGAACATACTCTCGCTCATAATAATAATACGACGACGAATACCAGTGTGAGTAGTAGTCACAACCGTACTAGTAACGCGATACCGATTCCCAACAACTCTCTCCTAAAAGGTAAACACAGTATTAATTCTGATGGAAGCGGTCTCTTTCCCCCCACTACCACCAACTCGGCAAGAACCAGTTATTCTCAGCCTCGCCTCACTATATTTTCAATGAGCAGTCGCGGCACCTCGGAGGTGTTTAGAGCGGACGGCCGTAGAACGTCTCCTTCCCTTCGCGATGGCAGTCTTTCTGGAAACGACGCAGAGGAAAAGAAATCCATCCTCCTCAGCAATAGCAATAGCAATAGTAATAATAATAATAATAATAATAGTAACTCTAATGTAAAGGAGGCGGAAAACAGTGTGAGTGAGCTCATCCTAAAACAGGAAGAAAAGGATTTGGAGAAGAGTATTCTCAATCGTGAAGAAGGGCAGCGCCACCCTTGGATATTCCCCACCCTCCTTCGTATTCATGAAACCATCATGTCGGTCGGCAATAATGTCTCGATGCTCACTTTTGTATTTGAATCCCTCACCTCACGCGGTGATGGAAAGCTGTCCTCAGACGATTTTTATCCGTTTGTTTTATTTTTGAATCAAACCACGCTCCAGCGGCCGCTCTCGAGGGAGGAGAGCGACACTCTTTTTCGTATTATTCGCGAAGATGGGATACACTTTTTAAAGCAAATGTCGGTTCCACGGTGTGTATCGTTGCAGGAACTCCTCCCCGAGTCTTTTTTTGAACATCTCCACACCGTCGATGAAAGTCGTCTCGAAGAAGAGCGGAAATACGGCGCGGAGTATATTTTATTATACGAATTTATCGTCTTTTTCTCCATCGCGGCGGTGGACTTGAATAACTTACCAGACTGTTATATCTGTAGCAACAATAATAATCCTAACAGTAACGAAGAAGTAAATCTGATGTCCGTTAATAATAATAATAATAATAATCCCTTTGCAGTGGCCAAGTCCAACTCCGACTCGCTGGTAGGAACTCTGAGTCATAGCGTGATACCCCCGCCTGCACTAACAGGCCATAATAATAATAATAATAATAATAATAATAGGGTAGGGGTAGTAGCTTCCCCTATTCCTGGAGGCGGTATTTTATCGAACAACACTAGCTTTCGCAAAAACAATAACTATAATAATAATACTAATAATAATAATAGTAGTAATAGTGGTGGTGGCAGTAATAATAATAATATTAATAGGCGGGGGTTAGGAATGCAAGGGTCGCAAGTCGTTCCTAAAGTATTGAATCCTCAACATCAGCCTTCTTTCAGTAGCAGCGAAGAAATGACACTTCTCTGCCTCGGCGCTCAGCAACTGCGCAATACTACTTTACAGGAAATACTCGACAAGTATAATAACCACCACAATGAAAATGATAATGATAACAGCGACGACGGTGAGGAAGAAGAGGAAGAAGACGATACTAATAATAATCGCCAGCAGCGTCATCATGATAATGGAAGTGTTTTACTAAAAGATGTATTGATTGACGTTGGTAAAGAAGTATGGCTGGCCTATTATAATAACAATAACAATAATAATAATAATAACATGAGTACTGTGTTGAACGGAGGAGTGTATTCATTGCCGGTGGCTGCTGTGCCTTCTACCTCTACTGTCACTTCATCCGGCGGTCCTGGTGGACGGTTATTTAGCGATTCCGTCGCAACTTTTGATATGACCAACTTTGCTGTTATTTTAAATAATAACAATAATAACAATAATAATACTAGTTCTAATTATTTAAGTAATTGGACGTCTTTTCGATCGATTATGCCTCCCAATAATAATAATAATAATAATAATAATAATAAGTCGTTCATGATTCCGTCAGTCGGTTTTGGAAAAGGAAACACCAACAGCAGTAATTTTACGAGCAGTGGAAATACTGTATTTTCTAGCAGCGTGGGCAGCCAAGGCGGTCTTCATCCAATGAGCAGCAACAATAATAATAATAATAATAATAATGATATGGAGCTCTCCATGATTTCGGGATCTTTGCAACAATTACAAACGTTCAAGAATAATGGATGGAGTTATAATTTGAACCAACCGACTGAGCGACGACAGACACGGTTTAGTTTCTTTAATCGAAATAATAATAATAATAATAATAATAATAATAATAATAATAATAATAACGCAAACAGCAGTTTCAATCACTCTAACGGGAGTGTGATGAGTAATTTTGGTGGCGCTGGATTTAATAATAATAATAATAATAATAATGCCAGTCATTATTTTCATCCGAGGGGTTCACGTCAGTCGTTCGTAAGTGGGATACGACCCACTCAACGACCATCCGTGTCTAGAGGAAATCTTAATAATAATAATAATAATAATAATAATAATGTGGAAGGCCGCTTTCACTCGTTGAAGAGTAATGCTAGCAGTATTTCCAGTGGGGATGTGTCTCCTCATTCCGCAAGAAGAGGTTATAATAATAATAATAATAATAATAATAAAAATGAAATGCCAGAAATCAAAGGAAAGCGATTTAATATGAAAGTTCCTCCTAAAACGAGTAAGAAAAAGAAAAAAATTACCATTAAAGACAATAATAATAATAATAATAATATGGCGTTTCCATTTTTTGCGGCTTCACCCAAAAATAATAATAATAATAATAATTCCCCTTCCGCAGATACCAAGGACAAAAGAAAACCCAAGGATGGTGCCTCCTCTCCTACTACTAAAAAAGTGGACAATAATAATAATAATGATAATAATAAAAAGGAAAGTGTTGCGGGAACTTCACAGCCGTTTCAGTATAATCCACTGGTGGGACTTCTTTCTCCTCCTTTTACTGATTTAGCTCCCGATAATAATAATAATACTAATAATAATAATAATAAAAATCGAAAGCCGTCTAACGTGACCGAGTCTGGAGAGGAATTGGATCAAAGTTATAACGACACTAACTA
Organism: Angomonas ambiguus; assembly: GCA_019695575.1. Lineage (NCBI taxonomy): Eukaryota > Euglenozoa > Kinetoplastea > Trypanosomatida > Trypanosomatidae > Angomonas > Angomonas ambiguus. Next base: position 200,790 of record JADNSB010000021.1, on the reverse strand, counting down.
TTATAAAAGTCATAACGCCAGTAATAATCAAAGTGTAGGGGAGAGCCTTTTACTATCTCAGGAAGACGACGACGAAGAAGAAAAGGAAGAAGAAGTAAAAGAGGAAGAAATAAATAATAATAATAATAATAATAATAATAATAGTACGGCTGCGGAAGGTGTTAGTGAGGCGCCTCTTATTCCGCCTCCTTCCTCCTCCTCCTCCTCACGTCCACTCTCGAAGAGTGAGCCCGCCTCCACCGATATCCATCGAGTGAATAAATTAATAAATAATAATAATAATAATAATAATAGTAAGAATAATAATAATTTGGAGTTGGATGCTTCTGTTATTCCTAATGCTAGTGTGACTTTTATTTACGACTCTCAAATAAAACGAAACCCAAACAAAAACAATCACTACGTGAAACCGCTTTCATCTGTCGTCGCCGCCGTCGATACTAATAATAATAATAATAGTAACAGTAATAATAATAATAATAATAGTAATAATAAATCGACATGCGTATCCGAAAATGATTCAGTGAGAGTTTCTTCGAGGGAATCATCTTCCGCAAAAGAAGAAGACAATCATCATAATAAAAATAATAATAATAATAATAATAAAAAAGAACTCAATCAGTTAAGAGTTGCACCAGATCAAGCAAAGAGAAATAATAGTAATAATAATAATAATAGTTCAAGGCCTACGACTGGAGGAGAAAACGGAGGAGGAAAGAAAGTGTTAAAGCGTTTAGAGGAGGCAAAACAGTACGAGCGAAATAATAATAATAATAATAATAAAGAAGATACAACAGAGGAAACAAATAATAATAATAATAATAATAATAAAGTGCGAAAACAGTCAAAATTACCACCGATTAAAATGGGAAGAAAAGTGAATATTAAAAAACCGTCTCAATCGACACATTAATAACAGTAATAATAATTATTTTTTGAGTAAATGAATAATAAAAAAAAAATATCCAAGAAATAATAATAATAATAATAATAATAATAATATAGAAACCAAAAGAAAAAAAGTTTTATATATATTTATTTATATTAGTGTATATTTTTTTTCGGTTTCTTTTCGACTTTTTTTTTTCGATGTATAATTTTATTATATCCGTTTTTTTTTCTTAACTCTTTTTCTTCAAAAGAATTATTATTGTTACTTTTTTTATTTTTATTTTTTTTGTTTCATATATATGTTACGAATCACTGCATCGAAAAAAGAATATAGCAACAAAGAAAAAATAAAATAAAATAAAAAAATAAATAAGTTTCGCAGCAAAAAAAAATATAGAATACTTCTATATACAAAATGTAAAGTAAGTAAAGTAAAAATGTATACAAATATAATTGTGGTGCTTTTCATATTATTAATATTATTATTGTATAAATACATATGTTTTTTTTCTTCTATTATTATTATTATTAATTGTATTATGCCTTTAGAGTTGTAATTTTATAATTTCGTTCTCTCTCTCTCTTTTTTTTTTCTCTTTTCCCTTTCCCATAAAGAAATTTTTATTTATTTATATAAATATTAAATAAATAAAAATAAAAATGTTGAATACGAATAACAACAGCGATCGCGATACTCGCGCTCTGAATCAAAAAGGTGCCGATAAGCTTTTTGATCGCATGAAGAGCAATACCAACTATAATAGTAATAACAATAACAATAATAATAATAATAATAAATATAAAGATGAAGCCACGGAGAATTTAAAAAAAGCCCTACGCACCTCCGAACATACCGGGGAAACAGGCTATCGCACGCTGCAGTCGCTGGCTCAGCAGCGAGAAACCATTCAGCACGCACGAGGCACTGTTGAGGATACCGAGCATCAGTTAACCGACGCCAGCGGAATTATTTCTTCGATGCGTTGGAGAGTGTATAAAGAATATATTATTAAAGGCTCTGTGGTGGTTGGACTGGTTTTGCTGATCTTGTTGGTGTTTTACCGAAAATTTATTCGCTAATATATATACACACATACATACTGTGAGTTGCTTGTTTTTATTATTATTTAAAAAAGAAAGTTATGATTGTTATTATTATTATTATTTGTAAATGTATTCATTCTTTTTTTTTTTTGTACGCATACACGTATAAAAGAATTAAAAATGCGAATAAAAGTAAATAAAGATAAATCAATCTTTTTTTTTTTTTGTTTTCCTTGAAGAGTTTCTCACTCTTATTTTTTTTTTCTATTTCTCTCTTTTCTCTTTTCTCTTTTCTCTTTTCTCTTTTCTTTTTTTTTTTTCAAGAAGAATTAAAAAAAAAGTTACATAAACTTTTTTTTTTGCGTTTTCTGTTTAGTTTATATTTAATTATTTTGTTGACAAGTTTTTTTTTTATTTTTTCACTTTTTTTTTTTGGTTCTTTGTGCAATATTATATAAATTATTATTATTATTAACTTTTATTTTTACTTTTGAAACGTTTTGCATTACCGGACCAAATTTTTTTTTGTACTTCTACAAAAAACAAAAAATAAAAAGAAAAAAAGTGAAAAAAACAAACAAACAAAAATAACAACCTAACATTATATTTAGTGTAATATAATAATAATCATAATAGTAACTCAACCATGAGTTATCTCTCTTCTTCCACTCCTAATAATAATTTTATGAATAAATTATCAGAGGATGCGGCCGATATTAAATCCTTTACGAGAATACTAAACACTGGCGTACTTGCCGCGTTAGCAGTCGCCACTTCTCTCTACTCTTTTTATAAAATTAAATCTAAAATCGATGATGATAATAGTAAACATCATCATAATAATATTACTAATAACAATAAGGATAATGAGAATAATAATAAAGAAAATATAGCAGCAGTAACGGCGACGACGGCGTCTAGTAAAAAAATAAAAAGTGTGCAAGAAGGCATAGAGGAGAGAGATACTATCAGCCCTCAACACGTGACAGAAAAGTTTTTCCTTTCCTCTTTAAAACGACAAATAAAAAATAACGGAAGATTAGAAAATAATAATCATAATAATCATCATCATCATCAAAAGATAGCGTTAGAGAACTCTCCATCAATAGAGAATAATAATAATAATTATAATTTTAACTTTTCTACCGTTTATGAAGAGGAATTATTGCCTGGAGGCGCACATGGATGGGAGCGAGTGTACGGTTTAAATATGAAAACCGAAAATAATAATAACCATCATCATAATAATTTAAATAATAATAATATTCATAATAATAATAATAATCATATTAGTATTTCACCAGTCACTACGAATTCAATCGATTCTGCGGGTAGTAGCGTGGATCCTTTTAACGGTCTATCACCTCCTCCTGCTAATAATAATAATAATAATAATAATTCGTCGTCGTCGGTGGTATTAGAATTTTCTTTTGGAAGTGAATCTGCTAATAATAATAATAATAATAATAATAATTCACCTTCTTCATTGTCTGCAGCGGCATTCACCTCTAGAGCTCATAATTTAAATAATAATAATAATAATAATAATAATAATTTAAAAGGTAATAATAAAAATCTTCAGTATGCTATTTCTTCTCTTGTGGGTACCTCTAACAAACAACAACAACAACAAATAGCTCGTAGATCTTTAAATAATAATAATAATAATAATAATAATAGGAATAACAATAATAATAATAATAATAAATTAATGACGATTGCAGAACATTTAGAGCTGTTAGAGGCACGAAGAAAAGCGCAGTGGGAGCAAGCACAACAATACTATGGACAAAATAATTGTAATATGAATAATAGTAATAATAATAATAATAATAATAATAGTGTAGAACAAATGAGTGTTTCATCAGTAGGAGGAGCAGTAGGCCCTTCCCCGCCGTTACCAATTCCTTTTAATAATAATAATAATAATTTTAATTTTAATAATTTTAATGATAATAATAATAATATTAGGAATAGAAATGTGTACTCTGATGTGGTGACGAGTGTAGGTAAAGTACACCATCATCATCTACATTATCATAATAATAATAATAATAATAATAATAATAATAATAATTCTCCTTCTACTACTATTTCTCACGGAATAAATCATCAGCATCACCATCACTCTGAGAATTCTAATCACGATAGCGAAAAGCATTCTTTGGATAACACTTTAAATAATAAGGATAATAATAATAATAAGGATAATAATAATTTGTTTTGTCGTAGTCAAAGCGTGGGTTCTCCAGCTCGTCCACAGCCATATGATCATTTCCCTATCTATACTTCTCGTAGAAAAACAAAGAAGAACGGTACTAATAATAATAATAATAATAATCAATTGTCTTTAAAAGAAGAAAAAGAAGAGGAGGAGGTAGGAGAAAAAGGAAATAGCAACAAGAATACTGTCCTGCATTCTGAACCTTCCACTAATAATAATAATCATCATCATCATCATAATAATAATAATAACATTCATATGAATTCTTCCGACGATTATGACTTGGATCGACGTGACATTGATGATATTAGGGTAAAGGAAAACTCTTGTTTATCGTTTACGACCTCTACAACTAATAGTAACAATAATAATAATAATAATAATATGGAAACTCCAACTCCCTCCACAGAGACTACTTCCGTTAATAATAATCATAATAATCATAATAATCATAATAATCATAATAATTCTCCGAGTGGAAGACATTCGTTCATCGCCAAAGTAAAAGAATCCCCGTCAGAACCGATTGTTATTATCGCTTCACCGAATAATAATAATAATAATAATAATAATAATAATAATAATAATAATAATAATCACTCTCGTCATCAAAGTAGCAGTGAACCACTTTCCAAAGATAATAATAATAATAAAAGTCATTATCTTTCGTTAACGTATACGAATAAGACAACCGGAACGACGCGAACAGTCGACACACCTTTCGTAAATACCATGAATAATAATAACAATAATAACAATAATAATAGCAATAATAATAACAATAACAATAATAATAGAGAATCCACCACCTCAAAGCGTCCGAGACAAGACTCCACCACCACCTCTTCTCCTGCACTTCCTTCTACCACCACTAACCATAATAATAACAACAATAATAATGTTAATAATAATAATAATAATAATAATTATCATCCTAACAGTTTTACGGCTCCTTTGCCCTCTCGTCTTCCACCGAGTGGTCCTCAGTTACAAGGCACGGCAGGTCGTTATGGTGAGTATCACATCGGGGCGTTTCTCGGCGGGGGTGCGTGTGGAAAAGTATATGAATGTTTAAATACAGAAACGGGAATATTATTAGCGGCAAAACAAATTGTGTTTGATCATAAAGATAAAAAATTAAGGCAGCGATTAAAGCAATTAGAGTTGGAGTTGGAGGTGCTTTCGCTAGCGTCAGTGAAGCGTGATTCCTCCTCCTCGTCCTCAACGTCTTCCTTTTCTTATGCTTCCGAGCATTATCATCCTCAACATAATAATAATAATAATAATAATAATAATAATGATAAAGAGGAAGAGAAAGAAGAAGCCCATCATAATCATTATATCGTAAAGTTCTACGGCGCGGAGAAGCGCGGGCACTCGGTATTAATGTATTTGGAGTATTGTCAACACGGCTCCTTGCTGGATTATATGCTGGAAGGAAAAGGAAAACATTATTATAATGATGGAATTCAGGAGGAGAGGATAAAGAATAATTTAGGGTATTACTACCGACTGTTATTATCTTCTGATCATCATCATCATCATCATCATCATCATAATAATAACCAGTTTTCCTCCGACAGAGAAAAAGAATTAGGATCAGAAGCGGCGTATCCCAATACTAAACCACCACCACAGCAACAAAACGAAGATGATAAGGAAAAGGTTGACGACAGTAGCGAAAGCGATATTGTGATTAACGAATCCACTGCACTTCCCAATCATAATAATCATCTTCATTATAATAATAATAATCCTATAATTATATCTCCATCATCGTCCGTATCGTCTTTCACCTTTTCTCCGCTAGAGATGTTTCCACTTTCGATTCATCAAGTACGATTAATTATGTATCAAGTCGTGAAGGGTTTGGATTTTATTCACGCCAATAATTATGCACATTTGGATATCAAAACCGCCAATATTTTATTAACCAAAGAGGAAAACTGTCGGCTAGCAGACCTTGGATGTGCTCTTCGCGTCGCCTCTCCTAATCCTAATCCTAATCCTAATCATAATAATCATAATAATAATAATTATAAAAAAGGATGTAAAGTAATTGTAGATCCTGCGTCCATCTCCGAATTACGTGGCACAGCGCTTTACATGGCTCCAGAGATGATACGATTCGAAAAGAATACAATAGGAACAGCGGCGGATGTATGGGGGGTCGGGTGTGTGTTGATGGAGGTCATCACCGGCAGCGCTCCGTGGCGGCATTTATCCAAAGATAAATTAAATGTGTTGTTTCAGATTGGAAGCGCCCGAGAACAAGAAGAAGAGGAAGAGGAAGAAAATAATAATAATCATCATAATCATAATCATCATCATAAAGAACGGAAGTCGTTGCCGTTGTTACCGCCACTGTGGAGAAGGACGATTGATTATTTAATACAACAAGAACAAAATGAAAAGGATAAAGAGGAAGAAGAGGAAGAGGAGGAAGAAGAATTAAATAATCATAATAATATTCATCATAAAGAAAAAGATAAAGAGCGTAGAAAAATGTTTTTGGATGCGGCGGATTTTATGTCACAATGCTTAATTTTAAATCCATTAAGACGAGCCACGACAGAAGAACTCTTGGCGCATCCTTTTCTAAAGCGTTAAATGAAAAAAAAAAAATAAAAAAAATAGGAGAAAATAAAATTTATATATATTTATATATATATATTTATTATAATTGTTACATTATATATATTTCGATGCACGTACGTGTTGGTGTATTTTTATTGTTCCGCTTTTTCTACTACGATAAATTATATATACACATATTTGTATTATTTAATTACAGTAATTCATTAATAATTTTTTTGAAAAAAACTTATCAAAACTTATCTATCGTGAAGTGTTTTTTTTTTTCTTCCCCCTTTTTATATATTTATATTACTCTCGGCTCTGAAAATAAACGAGAATTAAAAATATTAATAATAAAAATGATAAATTAAAATAAAAAAAAACCGTTAGCGACATATCTTTTTCAATTATTGTTATTATTCTTTGCGAGGAAAATAAATAAATACTTTACTATTTTCTTTTCTCCCTTCTCTCTTTCTTTTTTCTTAATATTGTTTATCTCATAAACAGCAATTTATTTTATTCCTTTGACCGATTAAATAATAATAATTTTTTTCTTTTTTAATTTTTTAAAACAAAAAAACAAACAATTATGCGAAGAGGAAAAACTGTTGTCGTAAGCAGCGAAAAACAAAGCATTAATATTAATAATAGTGATAATATTAGTTTTATTATCCCTACTACGAATATTTTTTCCAAGTTTCAAGAAAGAAGAGATGACTTTGAAGGGGAATGGGTATTAATGGAAGAGGAAAATGAAGACGAAAATAATGATAATAATAAAGCAATTATCGGTGAAGCGTTGAGAAATAAATTAGAACAACAACAAAAGAATATGACGGAAGCACGAAATAATAATAATAATAATAATAATGAAAATCAAGCAGAGGATGAAGAGGAAGAATACGTACCGGAAGGAGAAGACGCAGCGCAATATAAGGAAGAGAAAAATAATAATAATAATAATAATAATAATACAGTGACGGACGGTTTTGTAGAGTCGTATATCACTCTAGCTGAAAAGGGAAGAAATGAATCGAAAAAAGATTTTAATAATAATAATGATAATAATTCCATTCGTAATACCAAAGCGGAAAAAAGTGAATTAGTTTATTTTTATCAGCCCGAAAATAATAATAATAATAATAATATTAATATTAAAATTAATAATAACAATAAAAATGGGTATTCTGTCCCTCTTTGGAGTAAAGAACGATACGAAAATAAAAAAGATTATTATCATTCGTATCTTTCTTTTTTATCCTCTTCCTCTCCTTCTTCCTTACGAAATAATAATAATAATAATAATAATAATAATAATTATAATTATTTAAATCCGCAGTGGTGCCTTCATCAAGAAATCACCGATCTTCTTCGTTTTCTACGACCTTCTCGAGAGGAATTAATATTAAGACGGTATATTATTTTACAAGTAAAAAAATTAATTAAAAAGTATTTCCCCTCCTACGATGTTCTTGTGTATGGTAGTTCGCTCACCCAATTACTGGTGTCTAGCTCTGACATTGATTTTACGATCGTAACGCATCAAAATAATAATAATAATAATAATAATAATAATAATAATGAAAATAATGAATTAACGAGAGAAGAGATTCTAACGACTTTGTCGAGAGAGATTAATAAAAAGCATTCCGATTTAAATTTTCCCAATAATGATAATAATAATAATAAAGAGCCGTTTATTTCTTCTAATCTCTGCGGAGACGTTCAACCGCAATTAATTTTACAAACAAAAGTACCATTATTAAAATTTAATCATTTAAACTCTGAAATTAAAGTTGATATTAGTGTCAACGCCGTCGACGGCGTTCGAAATTCTTTACTCACGAAATTATTATTAGAAGAGTATTCCGAAGCGAGGGGATTGATTATTTTTATTAAATATTTTTTAAATCAGCGACACATGGATGAACCGTATACCGGCGGTCTTGGAAGTTTCGGCGTCACTCTTTTAGTGATCTTTTTTCTGCAGCAGCATCGATGCAATCATCATCATCATCATAATAATAGTAATAAATACGGATATGGAAGTTTACTCGTTGATTTTTTTCGCTTTTATGGGATTGGTTGGAGTTACGAAACGATTGGATTGAGTGTCGCTAATCTTTATCAACAACTTTATAATAATAATAATAATAATAATAATAATAATAATTTAAATAAAATACGAGAAGTGCTCCAACAATTTGAGTCGGCAAGCGATGCTGAGATATTAAAAAGTTATCAGTATTATTCTTTATTTTCTTCGAATCGCCGCTTGAACGAGTCTGTGAAGGAGTTTGTAGAAAAGAAAATAATTCATCATCATAATAATAATAAAGAAGAGGAAGAAATATATAATGTACTGGAAGATAAGGAAGTGGATGTGGATCGTTATTTGCTTTCTATTTATTATTTATTCTTTAATAATAATAATAATAATAATCATAATTATAATAGCTCAGGCGGTCGTTGCTTTATCCGCGAGGATAAACACATTTACTATACCTCCCCTACCCTAAACACCAACAGTAATAATACTAATAGCTTTAGTAATAATAGTAATAATAATAATGACAATAATAATAATAATAATAATAAACAGTATCAAGCATTCCTAGAGGATCCAGGAAATCCATCTAATAACGTGTTAAGTTCTTTACGATTAATGAAAAGTATTGCGTCTATATTTTTATACTCCTATCAAGTCTTAACCTCCGACCTTTCTTCCTTTTATAAAAACTGCACCCTTTATGATACCCGTGATCCTAATAATCCTAATAATAATAATCATAATAAAAATAATAATTTAAATAATGTTATTTTATCTTTTATCTCCCCAGACGCGGAGGAGGCAGCGCTACGACCAACGTTACTTTCTAGAGTCATTCACTTGGATCCACCATTGTTAAATTCCAGGAAAAAAATAAAAAAAACTTTCACTTTATTAAAAGAAAAGGAAAAAGAAAACATTGAGGAGGCGGAGCATTATTTTTATTCCTATGCGCGTGATAATAATAATAATAATAATAATAATATTAAATTAGTAAATGACGATGAAGTTATCTTGGAAGGGAAGTATAAAGAAAGTGTGTTTCACTATTGGCATTTATTGTATAAATATAATGTTATATTTAACAGAGAAAAAGTGGAAGAAAGATTAAATCTTTTGAATATTTCTTCCAATCATAATAATAATAGTAATAATAATAATAAGAAAAAGAGTAAATCCACTTCTCCGTTGTTAGCAGAAGTAAATCTTATAAAGGAAAGTTTTAATGATGATAATAATGAAAATAATAATAATATTAATATTAATAAAAAGAAAAAGAAAAAATCTAACAAGTCAGCGTCAATGAGTAGGAAGAGTGATAGCTCTTCTTCTAGTATTCATAGTAACGAGGATGATGATAATAATAATAAGAATAATAGTAATAGAAAAAGAAAGAGAAGTAATAATAATAATAATAATAATAATAATAATAATAAAAGAGGAAAGAGTGAAAGTCCAGAGAAATTAAAGAAGAAAAAGTAATAATTATAATAATAATAATTTTTGTATAACAGTTCAATAAAAAAGTGTAATTTTTTTTTCTTTTTTTTTTTAATGTTTATATATTTTTTTTTTCCTTTTGATAGTCTTTGTGATATAAATAACACTTTCAATGTTTTTCCTTCTCTTTCTCTCTCATTCACTTTTATAAACTGATTACAGTAGTCAACCACCATAATAATAATAATAATTTATTGTTATTTAAATATTTATTTATTTACTTATTTATTTATTAATTTAAATATAAATCCATCATCCTTCTCCTTTTCAGTATGAGTGCCAGAGGTTCCGCAGCGACTAGTTATTCTACCAACACCAATAATAATAATAATAATAATAATAATAATGTGGAATTATCCGAAGATCAGTTGCAAGAAATCAAAGAAGCCTTTTCCTTATTTGATACAGATGGAAGTGGAAGTATTGATGCTGCTGAATTAAAGGTAGCCATGCGGGCTTTAGGCTTTGAACCGAATAAAAACGAAATCAAGCAATTTATTTATAATATTAATCAAAATAATAATCATAATAGTAGTGTGGATGCATCCAGTGCCGCTGCCATCCATGAAATGGAGAATAATAATAATCATAATAATAATAATGTTATCACCTACGCTCAATTCCTTTCCATCATGAAGAAAAAAATGTCAGAGAGAGATCCCCGCGAAGAATTATTAAAAGCGTTTCGATTATTCGATGAAGACGGCACTGGACGGATTACCATCAAGGAATTAAAACGAGTGGCGCTGGAGTTGGGGGAAAATATGTCGGAGGTGGAATTGCAAGAAATGATTGAGGAAGCTGACAGAGACGGCGATGGAGAAGTCAGCGAGGAGGAGTTTTTGAAATTAATGCAAAAGACCGCGCTGTATTAAATTAAATGAATTAAAAATTAAATGAATTAAATGAATTAAATGATTTAATACCGTTTTGGAGAGGTTTCTGTTCTGTATTTTGTTTTGCTGTTTCTCTCTGTTTTTTTATATGATAAACAGTAAAGATGTATATATATATATATATTCTATTTGTAAATATATAAGTATAAACGTAAAATGAAAATAAAAAAAAATAATACGTAATAATAATAATAATGCTTTGTTTTAGTTAGTTTCTTTATATATAAATATATATATATAATTATTATTGTATATTATTTTTCACCTGTACAACTTTTTTTTTTATCTTTTTTACCCTTTTTTTTTATATTTCCTTTTCACTTTTTAACTAAAGACAGAAAAAGATAAAAAAAATAGTGAAAAACAAAACAAAACAAAAAAAACTAAAAACATACAAAACAGTGTATAGAATATTTCTTCATAATAGAATAAAATAATAATTAATTAATTAATTAATTATTATGTACGCCTATAGCGAAGGAATCCGCTACAGTGATGTTAGGTCGATAGCCCACTTGTGTGAGCCTCCACTTAATAATAATAATAATAATTATTTAAATAATAATAATAATAATAATAATAATAATAATAATAATAGTAATAATAATAAATCAATGGACGATAATATTCGGCATTATTTTAAAGAAGAATTGCCGTTTCATCAATTAAGTTCGTCTAACAGTCAATCGAATACAATAAATTATTTATCAGAGGCGAAAGAAATTCGAAATATTATTAATAATAACAATAATAATAATAATAATAATAATTCTTTGTTAGACGAATATACGGAAAAGAGTTCATTGGATGATAGAGATGTATGGAGCGAAAATAATAATAATTCTTTAAATAACAACAATAATAATAATTTTGAAGATCCTTCTATGATGCTATTAAAACGTTTAGAAGAACTTGACCAACACCATAACAATAATAACAATAATAATAATAATAATAACAACAACAATAATAATAATAATAATAATAATAATAGTAATTCTATTTTTGATCAATATTATAGTCGTCTTCCGTATTTTGCAAATGTGAAGGAGATTGAAAACATTTTATGTCCTATTATTCAAAATAATAATAAAAATAATAATATTAAATATGAAAAAGTATTATTTTCGAACGGTATTTATGTTGTGTTAGTATCCGAAGAAATTAATAATAATAATAATAATAATTTTAGTGAAAAAAGAGAAAAAATTTACATTTTTGATCAGTTAAATATTATTCCGATCAACGTTTTGGATTTTCAACAATTTAATAATAATAATAAGAATAAAAATAAAAAAGTTTTGTTCCCTTCTTTTTCTCCTTTCAAGGAAGAACGAGAACAAGAAGAACTGAATAAATTAAATAATAATAATAATAATAATAATGTTAATAATAATAAAAATAATAATAATTATATAGAAAATTGTGTATTTCGAAGTGATAAAATAGAAACCATAAAAGATTTATTTTTAGACGCTTCCGCGTCTTTTTTATTAATTGTATTTCATTCTGGAAAGGTAATTTATTATTATATTAATTACCAATTAAATAATAATAATAATAATAATAATAATAATAATGTGAATCAAAATAATAATAATAATAGTGAAAATAATAACAATAATTCAAAATCGTTGAAAGAATTACGTAAAGAATGGAGAAAATCAGCAAAAGAATGGATCCATCAAAACTATAATAATAATAATATTAATAATAATAATAATAATAATAATAATAATATGAATGAAAACGATAATAATAATAATGATAATAACAGTTTAAAAGGTTTTAGTTTATGTTTAGGTTCTAGACTGTTTTTGGAAGCTAATATTTTTCTGAATAATAAAAATAATAATAATAATAATAATAATAATAATAATAATAATAATAATTTAGTATTTGAAGTATCCACCATTGCTTTCGATCCACTCTCTTATCAATCTAATAATAATAATAATAATAAAGAAATAACATTAATTTTAGGAAGTGAAGTGAATGGAATTTTAATTTCTGTCTGTATAACATCGGACGGTATTCCAGAAACAGTTTCTAATAATAATAATAATAGCAATAATAAAAATTCTATTCATTATTATTTAAAAGTATTATATCAATTTCCTTCGCCATATTTATTATTTCCTATCGATTGTATTCAATTTTATTACCGTTTAAATAATAATCATAATAATAATAACAATAATAATTCGATAAAAGAAATTTATATTTTTATCTCCTTCGCTAATTTTCTTTTTTGTTTCAGTAAAACATTTTCTTCTGAGAGTGAAATCGAAAGTAAATATTTCATCAATAATAATAATAATAATAATAATAATTCAATTCAAAATTGTCTTTTCGAAACTTTTTCGGATTATATTATTTCAAATAATAATAATAATAATAATAAAAAGGCGACAAGAAGAAGTAAAGAAAATTTAAATAATTTTTTTGTATTGGATTTTTTAGAATGTACTCAAAATGTTTATCCTATGGAGAATAATAATAATATTAATAATTATAATAATAATAATAAAATAAATAATAATAATAATAGTTTTGTTTCTACTACCAGCTCCCATAATAATAATAATAATAATAATATTAATAACATTAATAATTCTTTTAGAAATGTTTCGTTTACTTCTTATCCGTTTCAGACGACAGAGAAAAATAATTATAATAATAATAATAATAATAATAATAATAATAATAGTTATAATAATAAATCGGTCGAAAAAGTGATGATAAACACAAAAAATATGCAAACACTTTCTCATAAAATAAATTTATTTAATAATAATAATAATAATTATCCATTGAAAAGTTCTATTGAAATTATCACTGCCGACCGTTTATTTCTAAATAATAATAATAATAATATTCCGTGGATAATTTTATTTCGATTCGGAAATATTTTATTGCAATCCAAAATAATTAATAATAATAGTAATAATAATAATAATAAAAATATGCCGTTGGAAATTATTTCTTTGGTCAATATAAATACTATTTTAAAAGAATTAAATAAAAATATTGCTTCTAAAAATCAATCGTTATTCTTTTCTTTTCAGAAAATGAAAAGTGATAATAATAATAATATTGTTAATAATAATAATAATAATAATAAATGCTGTCATGTCATTCAAAATCCCTTTTTAAATTCTAATTCGATGGAAAATCATTTAACGTTTAATAATAATAATAATAATAATTTGGAATTTTGTGTTTCCTTTCAAACAAATATAAATAATATTATTTTGACTACCAATAAAAACCAAATTTTTATATTTTTTCACAATATATTTTTACCCTTTTCAACAAAATCGTTTTGGTGGAAAAATAAAATAATATATCATCAAAATATTTCTCAAATGAATAATAAAAATAATAATAATATTAATAATACATTTTTTGGAATAAAAGACATTTCATACAATAATAATATTATTCATTTTTATAATTTTAATTCCGTTATTAAAATTAAATTAAATTCTCTTTTTTATCATAAAGGAATGAGACGACAGTTTTTGAAAAGTTTTATCGATTATATTTATTTATTTCGGTTAAAAGTGGAAAAAAATATTATTTTAGTGGGCGACGAAATAAAAAATGAATCGGAAGAAAATAATAATAATAATAATAATAATAATAATAATAATAATAATAATTTTGTGAATTGTATTCGAAGCGAAGGAAGTTCTCATTCTAGTCGTAGTTTTAATAGTAGTAATAAATATAATAATTTAAATAATAATAATAATAATAACAATAATAATAAAACAATGAATGTTACAAGAGGAAATAATCCCCTCTCTAACGATTCTTTTACTCTATTTCGTAATAATAATAATAATAATAATAATAATAGTTTTAATCAATCGAAAACAAATACAAATACAAATACTAATTCGAATACTACCACAAATCCTAATACTATTAATAGTTATTATATTTCTCAAAATAATAATAATAATAATAATTATAATAATAATAATGTTAAAGAACTTTTTCCTTCTTTAATTTGTAATGCGTCCTTTAATAAAATTAATAATAATAATAAAAATGATAATTCATTTAAATACATAAAAGAATTATTTCAGTACTGTTTATTATTTTCTCTTTTACCATCTAAAAAAAGAATTAATAATAATAATAATAATAATAATAATAATAGTGAAAGTGACGAAGATGAAGAAGAAGAATTTGATTTTTTAAGACAGAATAATAATAATAATAATAATAATAATAATGAAAATATTAAATTCAATTATTTTTATGAATTAATAAATGAAATGAGAAATGAATTTGGACTTTATTTATTTCATAAAAAACTCTTTTTATTATCGTCTTTACAATTTGGAAAGGCAAATTTTTTAGTTTCAAATAATAATAATTTTAAATTTCCTCCACAAAATAATCAATACTCTTTTTTAAATCTCTTTTTATTATTTAATAATAATAATAATAATAATAATAAATTTCCTCTCCTTTTATTTTTACAATTGAGATTGGAAAAATTAAATCGGTATTATTTTCACTATGAAAAAGAAGAAAAGGAAAAATATTATTATAATAATAATGAAAATAGAAAAAAAGAATCAATAACGACAACATTAAAAAATTATATTATTATCCTTTCACAACTTTATTATATTTTACTGTTAAACGCTTCCAATAATAATAATAATAATAATAATAATAATAATAATTTAAATAATAATTATACAGAAGAAGAAAAGTTTATTATAAAGAAATATCATTTAAATGAACCAAATTTATTGTTGGAAGATTTTTTGTTGAAATTTTCTTCCTTTTTGTATTTTAATAATAATAATAATAATAATAATAATTATAATATTTTAGACACTATCGCCTCTCCTGAGAATAAAATAATGAGTTTATTTTTATCCTTTAATAGCAATAATAATAATAATAATAATATTTTATCTTCACCCATTCAAAAAATAAATATTTTGGAAATGTGTTTCACTTTTTCGGTTCGGTCCAATAAATTATACGAATTATTATTATTATTAAAATTAATCAATAAAAACTATCACGACGGAAATAATAATAATAATAATAATAATTCTGCCGAAGAAAATTATTCTTCTCTTCAGAAAAGGAGTAATTATTTATTAAATCGAATTATATTTCCTCACAAACATAATAATAATAATAATAATAATAGTAATTCTTCGTTATTAGAGTTTTGTAAAGTGGAAGAAAATGTATCTGCCAAAAAAAATAAAAGAAGAAAACAAAATTCAAATAATAATATTAATAATAATAATAATAATTTATTTTTATTATTGTCGTCAAATGTTTCAGAGAAAATAATAAATGAAATTGAAACCAAAAATAAATATTATTTTAATTTTTTTGAAACGTTTTTATTATCCGAAAAAGAAATTTCATTTTTGGTGGAAAAATTTTCTCCACAACTTTTTTTTTCGTATCCAATTTCGTTTTTAAAAGAAGTTTTATTATTGAATCAGAATAATAATTATTATTATTTTTTAAATTATAATAAAATATTATTTCGTATTTTATTTTCCGGTTTAGTGCCCTTTAATGATAATAAATTAACATTTATAGAAATAATTTCTCAAGTGAATATTGAAAATAATTTTATATTTAATAATAATAATAATAATAATAATTTTTATTATAATATATTGGAAGAAACCGCAAAATTGAACGGTTTAGCATTAATAGATTACGTAAATAATATTAATAATATAAATAATTTAAATAATAATAATAATAATAATAATTCGTTTTCTTCCATTTCTTCTTCCTCTTCCGAAGAAGAAAATACACAAAATAATAATAATAATAATGATAATAGTAATAGTAATAGTAGTAATGATAATTCTTTTGATTCTGATCTTGAAATTCTTGACGATGTTAATAATAATAATAATAATAATGAAATTAATGTGGAAAATGAATTTATTGAGTTAGAAGACGATGAAGAAAGTGATAATAATAATAATAATAATTTTAATTATTATAATCCAAGAAATTTAAGTCATCTTTCAGCGGATAAAAAAGAATTACTCTTTCATAAAATTACAGACGAGGAAAATAATTTTATTTCTAATTTTATTAATCTGAGTAATAATAATAATAATAATTATAAAGAAGAAATAAAACATTTCCTTTTTTCCTTTTTTCAAATAATTTTCCCCCTTTTAGTCGAAAAAGAATTTTCTTTTGAAAGTGTTTTTGACGAGGCGGAAAATAATAATAATAATAATAAAAATATTAATTCTAATAGTTTAATTTTAATGATTTTTTCTATTATATTATCCGATCAAATTAATAATAATAATAATAGTAATAATAATAATAATAATAATAAAGGACTTATTCCCTTTTTTAAAGACAATAAAGAATTATTAAAACGAATTAATAATAATATTAATAATAATTATAATAACGAAAATAAATTTTCGACCGATTTGGAAACTAAAAAAGAAATAGAAATGAAAATAATTCAAAATATTAACTTTTCTTTTTATTCTCGACTAATGTTTCGTTATTTCTACTCTGAAAATAATAATAACAATAATAATAATAATAATTTATTTGCGTATCGAATCGCAAAAAGTTATATTTATTTCTTTATGAATAATTATTATAGTGCCATCCAGCAGTGTGTTTCTTATTTACACGATAATAATAATAATAATAATAATAATAATAATGAAATTAACTTAATAAATACTATAAATAATGTTATTGAGTTGTGTGTTTATTTTATTGAACAATACACTTTAAGTCATCATTATAGTCGTCTTAATAATTATTATCATCATCATCATCAAAATAATAATAATAATAATAATAATAATGATGAGAGAAATTTAATGCAAGAGGAATTATTTTCGAATAAAAAACATTTATGGGTGTTTTTTATTTCTTCTCTTTTTAGTTTTAATAATAAAAATTTTAATCCTAGTTTGAATAATAATTATTTATTTCGCCATAAAGAAAAAATAATGTTTCGTTTATTATCAAACAGTAAAGGTGAAATTCAATTAAATGATATTTTGACGATTTTAAATCATAATAATAATAATACTAAAAATAATAATTCTTTTCATGTCAAAGAAGTTTCAAAAGATATTATTCAATTTTTAACGGTTTTAATGCAATCCAAAAAAGAAAGAATACAAAAAAATAAAATTTCGAGCAAAAATTGTGAAATTTTACAATCGGATATTTTCTCACTGGAGAAAAAACCCTTTTTATTAAATAATAATAATAATAATTTTTGTGGGGTTTGTAAAAAATCTATTTTTAATCATAATAATAATAATAATAATGAATTAATATTATTATTTCCCTTTTGCGGTCATATTTTTCACATTCGTTGTTATCGCGAAAAACACAGTGAAATAAATTTAAATCAAAATAATAATAATAATACTAAAAATAATAATGAAATTGAAAAAGAAATTTGTTTGGTTTGTTCTAAAGAGAGTCTATCGAATTTATTATTATCTCCTCTTCCTCAAAATAATAACAATAATAATAGTGGAAGAATTATACTTCCATTATAATAATAATAATAATAATAATAATAATAATAATAATAATAATAAAAGAGAGAGAAAAAAAATGTGTGAATTAAAAAAAAATTATATATTTATTTGTACAGTAAAATACAAAAACAAAACTTTAAAAAGGATAAAAATTACGTAAAATAAATAAATAAATAAATGAATTTCTGAGTTGTTTTTTATTTTTTCTGTTTTCAAATAATTATTCTCTTCTCTACGCTTTTTTTTTTTCATTTCAGCAGTTTTTCTTTTTTTTTTTTTAGTCTTTCATTTCATAGATAAAATAAATAAATAAATAATAAATAAATAAAATAAATAAATAAATAAAAAATGGAAATTGCAAAAATTGAAACGTTAGAACAAAAAGTTTCCGCCTTAGAAAAAGAAATTGTTTTATTACGATCCGAACATCAAAGAGAAATTACCGAAATAAAAAATAATTTTAATGCCGAATTAAATGAATTTTATTTTCATCTGTATTTCGATTTTACGTCCGCACAAGTAAAGGATTTATTTCATTTATTTAAATTATTCAGCGGAGGATTTATTTCTCCCGAATTAAAAAATAATTTAATCGCGAAAGACGAACGGGAAATAATTGTGGTGCATCAAAATAATAAAAACATTGACGACGCCTTATTATTCATTTTATTAAAAAATCCAATGGTAGAAAAATTATACACAGAAATGATTTCTCCACTTCCTAAATTAAAATATATAGAAGGCGATGCGGCGTTGCTCTTCGGATACGTCTTATTAAAAAAAGAAACAATTAACTCAGAAATATTTTATGAACAATTTATTAATGGATTTAATCAGAATAAACAGAATAATAATAAAGTATTTAATTTTGGGGTGGCGGAGCGTTTAGTGTTACAAACTTCATCGGAAATGGAGCTTTTTATTTTACATTTAATTCCGCTTTTGAAGAATGTCACTCATTTAATTCTTAATAATAATAATAATAATAAAAATAATAATAATAATAATAAAAATAATTTTTATTTAACGGATATTAAATTTTTAACGCAATTGGAGAACATTCAAACTGTTTCCATTTTGGACGACGGCGAACACATTAAAAATTTTTCTCCTTTATTAGAAATGAAATCGTTAAAAGAAATAAATCACATTAAAAACCATTCCGCGTATAAAAGTGTAGAAAAAAAATTAAAAAAGAAGGATGTGAAAATTAACTCATAATTAATAATAATTAAAAAATAATAATTAAATAATATATACATATATATGATAATCATTGCGAATAATTTTAATCACTCATCATTAATTATTATAATGGTGGTATTATTTAAAATTAAAATAACGAATTATTATTATTATTATTGCATAAATGTTTTTTTTTTTTTTATGTGTGTACTGTCAATAATAAAATGTATATATATATATATTTGTATTTATATTCTTTTTTCCTTTTCTTTCTCTCTCTTTTTCTTTGAACTTCTAAAAATAAAATAAAATAAATACGTTAGAAAAGTAAAAAGCAAATAATAAATAATAATAAAAAATAAATAATGTTTGGATTTCTTTGCTTTATTCACTTTCTATTCTTCTCTGTCGGTTCCGTCGCCCTCTACAAAAATATAAATATTCCATTTCCTGAAATTAATAATAATAATAATAATAATAATTTTAATATTAATAATGATAATATTTATCATCCTATTAAGAGCCGAAGTAAAAAGAATTGTTTCTCCTTTTTATGCGATGAAGCTGGAAATATTATTCGTCCTTTATTATTAATGTTGGAAAGTATCATCAGCTTTTTTTTATTATTATCGCTGGAGGAATTTTTTAACGAATATATTTATCGTCATGATAAAAAAAATAAAAATTATAATTACTATAATATTTTTGAAGTGTTGTTAATTTCTTTTATGATGATTGTTTCGTTATTAGTGACTATTATGGAGGTGGCGGTAACTCGCGAGGAAAACAAAAGAAATAAAATAATTCATAGGAATAAAATTAATAATAATATTAATAATATAAACAATAATTATAATAATAATAATAATAATAATAATAATAAAACAGTTTTTGACAATGATGATAATAAATTTATAAAACAATCATCCGAAAATAATAATCGTCATTCGTTTTCAGTAGTTTCGTTTTTTTATTCCATTAAAAAATACATACGACAAAATTTTAAAAAAGGATATGTTTCTTTTTTAAAAACAATTATATTATTACTTGCCACCGTATACTGCTGGTGCTATTGCTTACGAAATTAATTTTATTTATTTATTTATTTATATTTATAATATTTTATTCTTCTGTATAAAATAAAATAAAATAAAATAAGTATATTAATAATGAATAATATTTCAGTGCAATAATAATAATAATAATAATAGTAATTTAATGTTTTTTTTATTTCCATTTTTTTATGTTTGAACATTTCTTTACTATTTTTCTTCTTTTCTTTTTCTTTTCCCTTTTTAGTGTTCACTTTTATAGAAATTTTTGTAATATCGCTTTTTTTTTTTTAGCGTTTCTCAATTTTTTTTTATTTAATTTATTTTTAACCAAAGTAAATAATCACAAAAAAGTTACAAACTTTTTTATTTTTATTATTATTAAAACGTTTATTTTTTTTCTTTTTTAATTTAGTCTGTCAAACTCTTTTTTTTTTTTTACTACTTAAAAAAAAATAAACTAAAACGATACCAAAAAAAAGGAAAAAGGGGATACTCATAAATAATTAAATAATTAAATAAAAAATGTTTCGAGGGTCTCCCATTTTATTAAGAAGCTGTTCAATTTATTCTTCGTGTAAAGCACTTCAAAGCAGAACTCATTATTTTAATATTAATAATAATAATAAAATTATTCATAATTCGATTCGATCGTTCTCCAGTACTTCTTTTCTTTTCACAAATAATAATAATAATAATAATAATAATAATAATATTAATCGTCTTTCTCAATGGTGTCGAAAAATTTATGAATTACGTAACGATTATTATAATATTAATAATAATAATAATAATAATAATTCTGAAATTGATTTTATTGAAAATACTTTGGAAAGTTTAATGAATAATAATAATAATAATGAAATTATCTCAGCGGAAAAAAAAGCAAAATTATTTCAATCGCATAGAAATTTAGTTTTATCCGAAATACAATCCATTATTATTCATAATAATAATAATAATAACAATAATAATAATAATAATAATAATATTTCGCCTTTATTGGTGAAAGATATTTGGAGCGTTTATGATTTAATTTTTCCTCCTTCGATAAGAGAAAATAAATCGGCGATTCGTCAAACTGTATTAAATAATAATAATAATAATAATAATAATAAAGAAATTGAAAAAGGAATTAATCATTTCTTTCGTTTTTTGGAAGTTTTGACGCGTGCGGATGTAAACGTAAAAGAAATTCAATCCACCAACGAATTATTAACCAAAGAGGTCCAAAATTATTATAATTTGGTGAATAATAATAATAATAATAATAATAATAGCAATGAGAATAATAATAATGAGAATAATAAAGAAGAAGAAAGAGAAAACTTAAAGAATAAAATAATGGATTTGTCATTGCAATTATCCAATTTCGCTTCTCCTTTGTATTATTTATTTTTTAAATTTACGACCGGCGCTTCTGATAACGGATTGGATTTATTATTAAAATTTCGCGAAGAAGTTTTGTTTTTTGACGGGTTGATAAAGAAAAAAATAAATCTGCTTAAAAAAACAAATAATAATGAAGAGGAGTTAATACTGTGGAAGGAACGACAAATTCAGTTAAAACCGATTGATAATGCATTAAAACATTTATTTCAAGAAATATTTAATCGCGATTTTTTATTATTAAAAGAATTAACATGGGAAAACACTTCTCCAAACGTATTAGAAAAGATAATGAAGGCCGAGCACGTGCATCCTTTTACTCAGAATAATTATCTTTATTATTTAAATAATAATAATAATAATAAAGAATTAAAAGAATTAAATTTTAATGAAATGAAGCATCGTTGTTTTCCCACCAAAAATAGAAATCTTTTTGCGTTATTCCATCCAAAATTACAAAAAGAGCCTTTAATAGCAGTTCAAGTCGCTGTGGTTCCCTCCATCGCTACCTCGGTGGATGTTATTTTACGAAATAATAATAATAATAATAAATTACCCTATTGTTCTCCTTTGTTAGATCCTGCGCAGACTTGTCAGGCGGCACTAAAACTTCGAAAAGAATTAGATGATAATAATTTAAATAATAATAATAATAATAATAATAATAATACGGCGGCGATATTTTATAGTATAAACTCCGTTCAAGGGGCGCTGAAGGGTTTGGACTTGGGAAATGCTTTAATTAAACGAGTGGTCGAGGAAGTGGTGAAAAAAATAAATCCATCCAGAATTAATAATAATAATAATAATAATAATAATAAAGAAATAAAACATTTTTCAACGTTAAGTCCTATCCCTTTATATACGTCTTGGCTGACCTCAGAGACGGAAAAATTAAAAGCCAGCGTCGAGGAATGGGAAGAAATCATAAATAATAATAATAATAATAATGAAATAAATAAAAAGAAAAAATTTACCCAAAATTTAATTTTTGGCGATAATCTCTCCGAAAAAGAATTAGAAACAAATTATTTTTCTATTCTTCGAGAAATTATTATTTGTTACGAGGAGAAACATTCTTGTCAAGATAAAGAACGATCGACACGACTGCTCCAAGCGGTGAAGGAAATAAATAAAATAAAAGAAATAATAAATAATAATAATAATAATAATAGTGAAGAAGAGGCACGTCTTTCGTATTATACCGCTAAAGCCAACTACGAAGCACTTTCTATATTAAATCAGTTATTCTCTTCTCCATTCTTTCCTCATAATAATAATAATAATAATAATAATAATAATTATAATTATCAGCAGTGCTGGTATTGGGATAATGACTTTACCAAACGATTAGAACCGATTTTATTAAAATCGATCGCTTTTTATTTAACCAAAATTAAAAAAAAAGGAAAAATTTTCGATCCGGTCGGAAATTTTCATATTCAGAATGGCGCCACTTTATTGCAATTAAATTTCTTAGGGAATTGCACGCCGCAAGGCAGTAAAGAAAGTGGTACTGTGATGGTAAATTATTATTATAATATGTCGCCTGTAAATAATAATAATAATAATAATAATAATAATAATAATTCGGGTTTGACGGTAGTATCCCGCAATGCGGCGCGATACGCGAGTGAAAAAGAAGTGGATGTTGGAGAGTCGGTGCTAAAATTATTGGAAAAGAAATAAATTTAATTTAATTTAATTTAATTTAATTGAATTAATAAATAATAATATTGGTGATAAGGAATAATAATAATAATACTGTTATTATTATTACTATTAAAAATTACATTTCTCTTTTTTTTTTTGTGTTTTGAAAGTGTTTATTTTGATTTTTTTTCTGCCTTTTAATTTTACTTTTTGTTTTCTTTCTTTTCTCTCCTCTTCTCTTTTTTTTTTTGTTATTAATATTATTAGCTAACTTTAATAATTTAGCAAACATTAGAAAATAAAAAAAGAGAATATAATAAAGAAAACAAAAAATAATAATAATAAATAACATAGTATACATTTTTCTTTTTATTATTATTACTGTATTTATTATTAGCTGTAGAGAGTTTCCTTTTTTAAATTTTTTCTTCTCAAGTTTTTTTTTTGTATTATTATTATTATCATTTTCGTTTTTTTTTTACTGTATTATTATTCCTTTTAATCTGCTTTAATTTTTTTACCTTTTCACGTATCTTTTTTTTTCTTTATTAAAAAAAAAAGTATATATTTCAAAAAAATAAAATAAAATAAATAATTAGTACCATTTATTGAAATGGAATGGTCAAAGTCTTTTTCCAATAATAATAACATTAATAATAATAATAATAATAATAATAATAATAATAATGATGCACCTGTCGTCAACGATTTGGATTTGAGTCTTTTAGATTTAGAAAAAATAAAACGATTATTTATTATTCATTCTAAATTTATTTCTCCTTTAAACGCTTCGAAAGAAATTCATTCGCTATTTAATAACAATAATCATAATAATATTAATAATAATAATAATAATAATAAGTCGATAGCTAAAGAAGAAAATAATTTAGAGGATGTACTTTCCTTTTCTTCATCATCATCTTCTTTAGATCTTAAAAATTCGGAGAAAAATAAATTATTAGCAAAATTTATTTACGAGTATGAATTAAAAATTAAAAATAAATCGGAAGACATTCAAAATTATAAATATAATGAATTTAAAGAGAAAACTATTCAACACTATGCAAACATTAATAGCAATAATAATAATAATAATTTTAATGCTTCTCGATATAAAAAAGAATTAGTCTCTTTATTAGAGTCCATTGAAAGTAATAATAATAATAGAAAAAAGGTGGAAAATATTTCCGTCGAAGACACTCAAAAAAATCGTCTCGCGAATTTATTTCCCTTTCCCAATTATTTATTAAATAATAATAATAATAATAATAATAATAATGATAATAATATTAATAATATTTGGGAGTTTGATATTCCCTTAGAATTTACGTTTCAATTAGAAGATTATATTAAAAAAAGAGATGCTGAAGAATTCAATACTAATAATAATAAAAAGAATACTAATAGTAATAATAATAATAATGTTGAAGAAGAGGATAACAATAATGAAAAGAATGATGAAAATAATAATAATAATATATTTCCTATTAAAGAAGTGGATAGTGAATTACTTTCAATTTCACTACCCTGTTTTGTTTATATTATTTCTCGTTTATTATTTCAAATTTATTTTTTTAATAATAATAATAATAATAGTAATAATAATAATAATAATAAAAATGAATTTCCGTTAGGATTATTTAATAGAGCGTTTTTGGATCCATTTTATTTTCCCGTTTCATTGTTTTGCGAGAAAAAAATAAATTTAAATTCAAATAATAATAATGGTAATAATAATAATTTAAACGATAGAGAATATTATGGAAAATATTATTATTATTATTATTATTATTATTATTTTCCACAATCGGTAAAAGAAGATGAAAAAAAGTATCAAAAAATGGAACAAAATTCGCAACTTACAGTCATAAATAATAATAATAATATTTCTTCATCGTCTTCACCGCCAAACTTATTATTAAAAAATTCAAATATGAATTTATTATCGATTTTGGAAATTTTACGTTATCCGATGAATGAAATGTTTTATAAATCAAAAATAGCAAAACAATTTATATTTTTTCAGCCGAATAATTATTCTATTTATAATAATAATAATAATAATATTTCGTGTTTAAATTCTTTTTTAGGACTTTTATTACCGTCGGAAGAAAATGAATTAATGTCCTTCACTTTATATTCAAATAATAATAATAATAATAATAAAAATATTAGTATTAATAATAATAATAATAAAATTATTTTTAGACCGCTGACGGAAAACGAAAAAGAAATTCGTCGACTGTATCGATTGTATTTACAAAAAAAAAGTTATTCCAAAGAAATAATTAAAAAGGTAAAATTATTATTAAAACACTTTCGAACGATTTCGTGCGAAATTTTTTTAAATATTTGGAGAAGAAATAATAATAATAATAATAATAATAATAATATGACAATTAATTGGAAATCCTTTACCGATTATTTAATGGAAGTCGCGGAAGAATTAAATTTTCAAATGAAAAGTAAAACATTACACGAAAATCAAAAATTATTATTAATGAATCGATTTAAATTTAATTCTAATAATAATAATTTTAATAATAATAATAATAATAATAATAGCGATTTATTAAAAATAAATCCGTCTTCAGTTTTTGATCGTTATCATATTGAAAATTTTCCTTCGTTTTATTATACAGAAAAATACGTTGGACATTTATTAGACGTGAAATATTCTGAATTTAACTTTTCGTATTATTATTTTTATTTTTTAAATAATAATAATAATAATAATAATAATAATAATTTTCATTTATTTAGGGATGTCCGCAATGGCGCTTTTTTAGTCGAAGGAATTAACGATTATATTTTATGTGGTGGTAATTTTTCTTTATCGGTAGAAAATAATAATAATAATAATAATAATCAAAATAATAATAATAATAATAGCAGTTTAAATCAGTTTAATATTCAGGCAAAGATTAAAATACATTCTCTTTCGGAATTAATTGAAGGAAATAATAATAATAATAATAGTTTTGAAAATAATAATAATAATATTTTTAATAGTAATAGTGGCCTTGCTGAATACAGTGGAGAAAAAAACAATAATAGATTTAATGATTATATTCGAAGTCATCACAATAATAATAATAATAATAATAATTTATTTCCAAAAAACAAAACAAAACGAAAAAATCAAAAAGTTTTGAAAGAATTTTTCGGTAATTCTATCAGCAAAAATTTATTATTACACACAGTCGATAAAATATCTTCGCTAGAAAATACAAATAATAATAATAGTAATAATAATAATAAAAATAATTATGATAATAATAATAATAATCTTATTAAAAAATCGCATTATAAAGAAAAGGAGTGTTTTTTTTTAGATGCTTTATTATTATTTAATATTTTTGACGTCTTTAATGATATTCATATCACATTAAATAGTAATGAAAAATTATTTAGAGCCTTTTCTTTTTTATTTCCACCCACTAATAATAATAATAATAATAATGAACAACAATTATACAAAAAAAGTTTTGTTTCACATTTATTCCCCGACGATACCTATACGGTAAAATATTATTCCAATAATGATAATAATAATAATATTTCAGTGGATTGTGTTTTACCTTTTTTATTAGTTTCGATTCATAACGATATGAACTTAAGAGTGTATTCCATTAATAATAATAACAACAACAATAATAATAATAAAAATAGAATTAAAAATGAATTATTAGTATTTAATTATCGGCAAAAGATTATGAAGTTGGAATGGCTCGGAGTGCCTTCTCCTCGCGAAGCTCCCAATAATAATGAAAATAATAATAATTATAAAAATTATTTCAAATCTATTTTATTATTAGCTAATAGAGATGGCAGTATTACGGCGGTGCACTTCAGTGAATTAATTTTATTACAAAAATTAAAACAAAATAATAATAATAATAATAATAATAATAGTCACCATCATCATCATCATCATAATAAAGTGAATTCATCGTCTTCATCAGGTAATGCTTGGAGCTCCTTTCGGGGGGAAATAAATAACGAAAATAATAATAATAATGAAAATAACAATAATAATAATAATAATAATAATGAATCTTTTATTGTTTCGCATAAATCGATTCATAATTCATTTATTACCGATATAAAAGTAGTTCCAAGATATCACAATAATAATAATAATAATAATAATAATAATAAGGAAGAAACGTCAAAGCATTTCAAAGAAAAAGAAAAAGAAAATAATAATAATAATAATAATATTAATAATAATAATAATATTTCTAATTTAATTGTTACTTCCAGTAAAGAAGGTGAAATTGCCTTATCCTTTTTATACTGTGAAGAACGTTTTTTTTATGGATTTAATAATAATAATAATAATAATGAAAATAATAATAATAATAATTATAAAAGTAAATATCTGACAAGTGCGAGAGGCAGTTATTATGAAACTATAAATAATAATTTAAATAATAATAATAATAATTATTCAAGAAATTATTCTTTACATTATATATTTCAAACCTTTAAAAAAATTAGTTCTCCTCTGTTAGTTCGCTCAATTGATTCGTTTATTGTTTCTTCTTTTTCTCAAATTATTATTATCATCAGTAATGATATTTCACAAAAACGTTTTCGATTATTTTTGTATGATTATAATCGTCATAACACAAAAATAATAAATAATAATAATAATAATAATAATAATAATTCTATAGGCGAAGGATTTTTAGAGTTAAACGATAATAATAATAATAAAAATAATAATTTTCATTCTTCCAAAATTATTTCCATCATTTTAGATGAATTTAATGACCGTTTTATTACTGTGGACGATAGCGGTTTAATTCTATTTTGGACCATTTCTCAATTAAAACCGATCCATCAAATACATATTAATAATAATAATAATAATTTGATGAAGGATAATAATTTAATGAAGGATAATTTAATTAATTTAAATAATAATAATAATAATAATAAGATGTATTCTCCTAATAATAAAGATGTTGCCTCTCTTCAAAGAATAGAAACGGTTGTTTATACTAAAAGTAATACAAAAAAGTTATTATTAAGCGGTTTCGAAACGTTTTTATATATTTCATATATTCAAGACAATAATAATAATAGTAATAATAATAATAATAATAGTAATAATCTAGTAAAAAAAAGAAATGCACACGGCGAAGAAAATTCAGTCATGTACCTCAAACCTTTTTTTGATTTTGCAGCTTCACAAAATAATAATAATAATAATAATTTAAATAATAATTCTTTTTTAATTTCCTGCAGTCACGAAGATATTCGTGTATGGTCGTTTGTTAAAGGTAATTTACATATTGGAATTAATATTAAAAATTCGGAATACGATGAAATTATAACCGATAATAATAATAATAATTTAAATGATTTTAATAATGGAGAGTTCAATGAAATAATAATACAAGAAAACGGATTAGAAAAGGTAAAGCGAATAGAACCGACTGCTGAAGAAATTGTGGATGATTTAATTTCCAACCATAAAAATAATAATAATAATAATAATTTAAAAAATAAAACTATTAATAATAATAATGAAAAACAAATAAAAGATTGGTCATTCTTAGAATCGAATGAATCAAAAGATATCACCGCTGTAACTGTCATTCCATTTAACTCTTATAATAAGGATAATAATAATAATAATAATAATAATAATTTAATGAATAATTTTATTATTGTGTATGCGCTTACAAGTGGCTGTGTTCGTTTTCATGAAGGGAATAGCGGAAAACTCACCGATCAATTTTTTTATCCCATTTTATTTCGTTATTTAAATAATAATAATAATTTAAATAATAATAATAATAATAATAATAATAATAATGAATTCGCTATGGAATCGATTTCTTCGGCGAGAGAATTAAAATATTATATTCAGTCGTATTATAATATTATTTGGAATGAAATTCTTCAAAATAATAATAATAATAATAATTTAAAATTAAAGCCGAAAAAACCGAAATTAGATACAATATTATTCACACTGAATAATTTATTATCTTTTAACAATAATAATAATAATAATAATAATAATAATAATAATATCCATTTAGAAACAATTTTATTGCATTATTTGGAAAGTTCAAATGAATTATTGACTGTTTCTGTGGACGGATTGTTTCGTTTTTTTTCTTTCAATAATAATAATAATAATAATTTAAATAATAATAATAATAATAATAATAATAATAATAATAAAAGAGAATGTAGATATCAAATTCCAAAATATTTAGTATCAAAGGCTATTTCTTCTGTAGTAGATAATATAAATAATAATAATAATAATTTAATTAATAATAATAATTTAAATAATAATAATACCGTATTTACCGTGGGAGGTGCACGAGGTATTTTAAATTATATTAATTATTATTCCAAAACAAATCCAGAAAATGAATCTAAATTGAATAATAATAATAATAATAATAATAATAATATTTCGTATGAAGTAGATGCTGTGGATTTGATTGCGGTGAATAGTTATTTAAATGTTTTAGCGATTGTATTAATGAACGGAAAAGTATATCTTTATAATTTAAACAATAATAATAATAATTTAAACAATTTAAATAATAATAATATTAAAGGGGATTTAGATTTAATATTAGAATTTGACTTTTATGCTCAATTTTCTTCTTCAAATAATAATAATAATAATAATAATAATAATAATAATAATAGTGAAACAGTTTTAATTAAATGTTTATCTTTTTGTGATGGGTATCCGCTTTTATTAATTTCCGATAATTATAATAATATTTATTTTTATTTATTACCAAATTCGTTTCAGAATAAAATTTATTATTTTTCGTATTCATTTTATTTATTAATTCAAAAAGATAAACAGCGAATGAATTTTCCTTTTAATAATAATAATAATAATAATAATAATAATAACATAGGGCCTTTAATTTATCGTTATACAGTGCCTATTTTATCGTTCGAGTCTTATTTTAATAATAATAATAATAATAATAATAATAAAAGAATTAAAGAAGAATTTATTATTTCTAAACTTTGTTTTAATACGGCGCACATGACTTTATATGCGGGAACCAGCGGCGGATTTTTAATTTCTTTTAATCTTTTTTATTTAATCAAAAAAGTATTAAAATTAAATACCCCTTTTATAATGAATGAATTCCAATTAAATAATAATAATAATAGTAATAATATTTCAGTACCGTCTTTAGAACAAATAAATAATTTATACGAATTTTATTCTATTATTAATAATAATAATAATAATAATAAAAGTGATGAAATTTTGGTGCGTAATTTTCTTCTTTTATTTTTCGGAATTGATCTTTCGCCTTTACAATATAATAATATTAATTTAAATAATAATAATAATATTAATTGGGAAAAAATAAATTGGAGTTCACTTTCTTCCGTTTATGAAAACGGTAAAAGTTTATTTAAAAATTGTGTCAATAATAATAATAATAATAATAATGAAAAAGATGAAAAATTAAATAATAATAATAATAATAATATTAATAATAGTTTTAGTGGTGAGGATAATAATTATAAAAGAGAAAATTCTACGAGCAAAGAATCAATTCATAATAGTATAAATAATAATAATAATAATAATAATATTTTGTGTTTAAATTCAGTTAATTTTTCTCAATTATTATTTTGTACTGTTTTATTATTGGATTTAATGGATGAAATAAATAATAAAAATAATAATAATAGTAATAATAATAATAATAATAATAATAATGGGAAAGAAAAAAAGGAATTAGAAACTTTATTTCACTTTTTAAGAAGAAAAGGAAATTCAGTCGAAGATGTTTTTGAATTTTTAAATAATAATAATAATGATGATAATAATAATAATGATAATAATAAAACAATGCGTTTAAATTCAGAAGATTTAAATGAAATTCGAAAAGTTATGAAGGCCATTTTGTTAAATCAAAGTTTTATTAAAAAAGAAACTTTAAATCCAAATTTTATTATTCTCCCTAATAATAATAATAATAATAATAATAATAATAGAAATATTTATTCTTCTTCTTCCGCCGTCAATAATCCAATTTTATCTTCTGTTTCTAATAATAATAATAATAAACTGAATCCATTATATCAAAACAATAAACTTTTATGTATTCAAAATTATAATAAAAATTGGATTTTTCCTTTATTTTTGCGTCATTCATTATATTTTAATCAATTTTCGTCTTTGAATTTAACTCTTTCGGAGGAAAATAATTTATTTCAAAGAGCTTTTCTCGAACAGCATTCATTGAATAATAATAATAATAATGATTATAGTTTCTTTATTGCGTCTTCTTCTTCTTCTTCAGTCGATGAGAATAATAATAACAACAACAACAATAATAATAATAATAATAATATTTTATTATCTTTATTATATGGAGATGGGAGCGATCCGGCAAACATTAATGAAAATAATATTTATTTAAAATTAATTACGACTTCCTCCGCGGAGATTGTATTAGAAAAAATAAAACAATGGAAGCAGAAAAAAATAGGCATTTCATTTCTTTCTTCTAATGATTCTCTTTATCCTAATAATAATAATAATGATAATAATAATAATAATAGTTTATACTCTTTTATGTTGGTAGGAACGGACGACGGAGATGTTTCCGTATGGAGCTCTTTTTTTGCTACTAAATTATTTTTTTATTCCGTTCAACACCAATACGAGTCTAATTTTTTTAATTTTAAACATTATAATAATTTAAATAATAATAATAATAATAATAATAATAATAATAATAATAATGATGATAATTTAATTTCAAGAATGACTTCGCATTGTTTTTTTGAGGAATTATTAAATATAAATGTATTAGTGAAAAAAGATATTCTTTTTCAATACGAACAGTTTTTGGAAACGGAAAAAAGAAAAGTATTTATTCCTAATAATAATAATAATAATAATAATAATAATAAAGAAACAGAAATACAAAATGTATTAACCAAACGATTTTTAAAACAATTAAATAACAATAATAATAATAATATTAATAATAATAATAATAATAATAATAATAATAATAATATGAAAGAAAAAGAAGAGAATGAAAATTTAAATGAAGACTTTTTATTTGAATTATTTCCATTACTAAGCCAAATAAAAGGAATGAATAATAATAATGAAAATAATAATAATAATAATGAAAATTTCTTTTCGTCTTCGACGAAGAAAAAATTAAAATTATACTATAAAGAAACTTTACGAATTAAATCACTCGTGAAGAAAACTTTTCCCCTTTTTAATTTCAATAATAATAATAATTTAAATCAAGAAAGTATTTATTTTTTATTTTTCTTGGATAAAAAAACTTTATTTTTTGAACAATTTGATAATTTCGAAGCGGAATCGTTCTCTGTTGCTGCCGATATCGCAACCGCAAAATTAATATCATTATTATTATTTCCATTTTATTTTTCTTCCATAAATAATAATAATAATAATAATATTAATTTATTTAGTGTATTTGATGAACATTTCTTTTGTTTAAAAGAGAAAAAAGAATTCGAAACGTTGTATGAAATTTTAAAATATTATTATACTATTTTTTATCTTCCAATTAATAATAATAGTAATAAAGATGAATTTATTGTCAAGGATTCCTTTTTATTAAAGTTGGAAATACAAAAATTAATTAACAGTAATAAATATAATAATAATAATAATAATAATAATATTGAAATAACTTTACAATTAATGGATTATTATTACTCCATCATTGAAAGTTATGGAAGTAATATTTTTCATAATAATAATAGTAATAATATTTTTTATTGGCTTCACAAAACAGTTCTGCGTAAAGCTGATAATTCTTCTTCATTATTACTATTATCATCAAAAGAAGAAAAAGAAGAAATTGAAACAATGAATAATTTATTTAATTTAAATAATAATAATAATAATAATAATAATGTGAAAGAGGCGAAAGAATTTATTTTTCAACAGGAAAAATATTTATCGGCTGGAATGAAAAACGGGTTAAAAAATATGTTTTTGCCGTCTTCTTTTTCAGTTTTGTTGTTATTGGAAAATAATAATAATAATACAATCCTAAATAATAATAATAATATTAATAATAATTCACCTTTATTAGTTTCTCCCATCCCTTTTCAAAACGATAATAATAATAATAATAATAATAATGAAAAATTACTTCCATTGATAGTATCCCCAATGAATAATAATAATAATAATAATAAATTTTTTCTTACAGAGGCATTTACTGGCGTGGATGACAGCGATAATAATAATAACAACAATAATAATATACAGGAAGAAAAAAGTTTAATTGAAATATATAAAAATTTAAATCTTTCTGCTACAGCGACGCCAATCAAAAGAAATTCCACCGATCATAATAATAATAATAATAATAATAGTAATAATAACAATTCTCCGAAAAAAAGAGTTTCTATTTCTCTTTTGGACTCTGTGGGAACTAAAAAATATTTGAATAATAATAATAATAATATTAATAATATTAATAATAATATTAATAATAATAATAATTTAAAACGAAAGACGTTTTCTTTGAAGCGTACAGGAACGGCATCAGCGCAGCGAACACCTGTAAATAATAATAATAATAATAATAATAATAATAATAATAATAATCAGGATAATAATAATTCTATTAGGGATGGTCGACGACTACAGAAACAATCTTTATTAAATAATAATAATAATAATTTATTTGATTTAAATAAAGGAAAGAGAGTCTTTTCCGCTGGGGCGTCACCTCAATTATTAATAGAAAAACAGTATCAATTATTTAATAATCAGAATAATAATAATAATGATAATAATAATAATAATAATAATAATAATAATGATAATAATAATAATAATAATAATAATAATAATAATAGTAATTCAAAGGATAAAATAAAAAGACCTTTCACAGCGAAATAAATAATAGTAATTATGATAATAATTATGAGGATAATAATAATAATAATAATATTGTACGCCTTTTTTTTTTATATTTGTAAATTATATAATTCTTTTTTTTCCCTTTTTTGGAAGGAAAAAAGAGTGAAAAATGTATATTTAATGTTTACTTTATCGGTATATTATTTTATTTCGTTTATTTATTTATTTTCATTGTAAACGCAAAAAAATAAAATAAACAGAGAAAAATGTCAGAAATGTTTTCCTTTTTTTCTCCCTTTTTTTTCTCTTCCCCTTTTTTTAGTTGAACCTATAAAATTAATTAATAAAATTAATAAATTAATTAATTAATAAATAAATAAAAGAATGGATAATTATACGAGTCCTACCACTAACACGAATGCTTTAAGAATCCGTACTGACACTCCTCCGCCTGTAGGGACTCAATACTACGACCCCAGTAATAATATTAATAATAATAATAATAATAATAATGAAAATAATAATAATAATAATAATTTTAATGCTTTGTTTTTAGTTCCTTCGCGTACAACTGTGTTACGATTGCGGGCCCCACTTTCCGAGGAGGAAGTCGAAAAATTAAATAAATTACAATCCCTTGAAAATAATCATAATAATAATAATAATATTAATATTAATAATAATAATTCTGTGGGTCGTCGAAGGCGTTTAGTGACGTGGGAGAAAGGAATTAAAGAGCATCACAATCAACGCGTCAGTAAAAGCTGTTGCGTATTTCATAAAAAAAAATTATTTGGAGAAAGTTCTTCTTCGTCTTCTTCTTCCTCTTCTGACGATGATGATGATGAAAATAATAATACTAATCATCATCATAATAATATAACATTAAATAGAAATAATAATAATAATAATGAAGAGGAGGAAGAGCAGGAGGAAGATTGCTGTAGTCATAATCATAATCATAAGAAAAAGAAGAGACCGCCTTGCACTAGAGACCAGTGCTTCTGTGATACTCGTTTTCATTAAATTAAATATATTTATTACTTAATTTATTTATTTATTTATTATTATTATTGTGGGCAAAGCTTTTCCTATGCTTCATATCTATAAATACAGAGATGTAAGAAAACAAAAAATAAAATAAAAAAATAAAAAAAATATATGATTTTAAATGCTTTTTGTTTATTTTATCGAAGTTGCCATCCTTCTTTTTGTTTTTGTTTCTGTTTTTGATTTATATTCAATTTTATACCCGAAAAAAAAAAAGACTCTTTTTTTTTTTCTCTTTCCGAATTATTTATTATTAATAACAGTGAAGGAAACCCTTTTTTTATTTTTTATCTGTAATGTTTATTTTTTTTTAAATATATATATATATATATATATATATATATATATATAAATGTGAAAAAAACGCTTTCTTTTCTCTCTCCTCCATTCTTTTTTTTTTCTTTTTTAGAAGTTTCTTCTTCCTTTTTTTTATTTTCTCCGCTTCTTTTATTTTTCATTCCGGTAATATATATATATTGGGTTTTAATTACTTCTATTTTTTGAATATATATATATAACTTTTTTTATTTCATCACTAGTAATATTAATATTATTATTACTATTATTATTATTATTATTGCTTTTTCCTAATAATAATTATTATTTATATTGCATCTCTTTTCTTTTTTTTTTTTATTATTATCTTAGGGAAGAGTAAAATATAAACTAATTTTTATTTGTCAGAAAAAAAAATAAACACACAAAAAAAATAAAAAAAACTATCGTTTTTGTTTCGTTTTGAAGAAATTTCAGAACCGTAAAACTATTAAAGTAATTATATTTTTAACTTATCAATTAGAATTTTTTTTTTCTTCTGTCGTTATTGTTATTATTATTATTATTACTTTTTTTTTCTGGAATTTTAAAAAATAATACTATTCCTATCAACACACGATTCACAATAATAAGCAACAATAATAATAATAATAATAATAATAAAAGAAAACCAAACTAATCATAAAATATTTAAAGTATTAATAGCATTATTTTATTTATTTTATTTTATTTTATTTATTTATTATTATTATTAAATGTCCGACGGAGGTGTACCGAGACCTGCCGGAGACAACACTCACCATAATAATAATAATGTTCCTTCTTCTCATCGAGGGAGTACCACCAGCAATAATAGCAGCAGCAATAATAATAATAATATTGGAAAACAAGTCGGTCCTTATTTAATTTCTGCGGTTAAAACATATTCCGATTATGTTATTTATGATGCATACGAAGCGATTCGACCACAACGAAAGTTACGAGCAAAGGCGTATATTAAAATTAAAGTAGATCCAGATAAAATATCCAACACGATTAAAATTCAAGAAGCCTTGAAACAAAACATTTCCCGTATATTAAAAACTATTAATTCTAACAATACGAGCGGTAGCGGAACTTCACCGATAGGAAGCCGTGGTCCTGATGGAGATCCTAATAATAATAATAGCAATAATAATAATAATAATAATAGTAATAACGACGCTCT
The DNA here is from genome assembly GCA_019695575.1 of Angomonas ambiguus. Classification (NCBI taxonomy): domain Eukaryota; phylum Euglenozoa; class Kinetoplastea; order Trypanosomatida; family Trypanosomatidae; genus Angomonas; species Angomonas ambiguus. The sequence continues at coordinate 163,352 of JADNSB010000021.1, read as the reverse complement.
GCGCGTGTTGGCTTTTTGCTCTCGCCATTTATTATTATTAGAAGATAAAATGCAGAGCAGCTCCAAATTTTTTTTAATTCGGGAGTATATGCCCGATACGTTGGCTCAAGTGCTTTGCCATGGCCGACTGCAGGAAGAAGGCGCCTTTTATTATTTTTTTCAATTATTAATGGCCGTTCACTTCTTACATGAAAGTAAAGTAAATCATCGAAATATTAGCACCGAGCATTGTTATTTAAGTGCCAGTGGAACTTTATTAAAATTGGGGGGAATGTCAGCGGTCGTGCATGATAAAAATAATAATAGTTTGGAAGTTTCGAGGGCGACTTCGCCTCAGCCAGGATCCTACGGTATTTGCTCTCACTGCCATAAAGAAATTCCCATCATCACTGAAAATAATAATAATAGTAATAATAATAATAATAATAATCCACCATTAAATTCATTATATACGACTTGCCGTTATTGTGGAGTTTCTCAAAATCGCTTACAAGTGTTGCAATCTGCAGTGGGTAGTCCGTCGTTTCTCGCTCCTGAAGTATTATCCTATCAACCGCCCCCGAGTCTCATGAGCTCCCGTCAAAGCCTTTCCAATACTAATACTAATACTAATAATAATGGTGCGGTGGTGTATCCTATTACGGAAGGAGAGGCGGTAGACATGTGGGCCTGCGGGGTTTGTTTATTTCACATGTTGACGGCTTCGCTTCCTTTTGATACTAACAGTAATAATAATAATAATAATAATAATAATAATAATAGAGAACCGACCCCGGAAGAAAGAAACGCCATGTGCCAGCGTATTGTGGCGGTGGATTATGTTATTCCGTCGTATGTTTCACCGACCGCGAAGAATTTATTATTATCGCTGCTGCAAAAAACGCCGTCGCATCGACCACGAGCAATGGATTTATTATTATTGCCCTGTTTCGAACGTGTAAGAGCCTCGCTGATGAATGAAAGAGTGTCTTTACGCTAATTACATAGGAATAATTAATAAATAATAAATAATAATAATAAAAATGTATATAATAATGAAAAAAATAAACTAATATAAGTCAAAAAATAAAATAAAAAAGGTAAATAATAATGATACTGATATATATAACAAACAGTGAAGTCAGTAATAATAATAATAATAATAAAAACACATTATCGAATATTTTTGTATCTTTTTTATTTTATTTTATTGTATTTACCTTTTTTTTTTGAGTTTCTGTACTTACCAAATAGAAAAATTATAGAAGAAAGAAAGAAAGAATGAAAAAACAAACAAACAAACAACAACAACAACAACGCTGAAAAATGAAAAATATATATATGAAAAATAATATTAATGTAACTATAATAATATATAATACTATGAGATTGATTCGTAAAACAGATAGTGGTTGAATAATAATATATATAATAATAATAATATTTTTATATATAAAAAAGGTTTGATTCTACATAATTAATTTTTTATTTGGTTTTAGTTTTTGCTCATATAAAGTATTCTCTTTCCCTTTCTCTTTTCGTTTATTATTTTCCTTAGCGTCAGTGTTTTTTTTTTTTCTTTCCTTTCTTTCAAAAAGAATAACACACAAAACAATTTAGTAATAATAATAATAATAATATTAGTAAGTTTTTTTTTAAAAATGAATCATCGTAATAATAATAATAATAATAATAATAATAAATCTATTTCTTCATTATTAGATGAAATTTTAAACACGTTTTATGATCAACGTTCGTTTTTTATTTGTGTGTGTGTGACTACTATAGGAGGAATTATAATCTCCCAACTCATTTTATCTTTTACAAAAATGTTGTTGGATTGTTTATTGTATCGTAGAAAGCGTTCCACAACAAACAATAGTGTAACACAACCATCCCCAATAATTAATAATAATAATAACAATGATAGTGATAATGAGGATAATAATAATAATAAAGAAAATAAAAGAAAGGAACGTTTATCATTTGATGAAGAGGCGTTAAACCGCGTGGTAGAACAGCTGCAGGGAACTAAGGAAGATGAAGAAAATAATAATAATAATAATAATAATAATAATAATAATAATAATAATAATAATAATAGTAAATCGGATATCGATTCGGATACTGTGGTCAGTAAACCTTTTGGCGATACATGGCAGGGAAGTCTCGAAAATAATAATAATTATAATAATAGTAAAAGTAATGATAATGACTCTTCACCTTTAGAGTTTTTAAACCATAATAATAATAAAGGCAAGAAAAATAAATATTCATCTCAGAAAAATGATGACGATGAGGATGAGGAGGAGGATGAAGAAAATGAAATGTTCTCTAATACGGTTCGTCAAGTCGCCCTACAAGCCAAAAAATTAAATAATAATAATAATAATAGAAGAAAACAAAGTTATTTCGCGGATAAAACGTATCATTCTTCACGTGGCGGCGTTCTGACGCATTTTCAAGACGCTACAGCAAGAGTGTACACCGAACCTTTTTTTGCTAAACACGGCCGACCCCCTCCCCACCTCCTCCACGATAATAATAATAATAATAATCAGTTTTCTACATTGCATAACTATCGTCTATTGCATCACACGGTGCAGCAACAAGGACTGCCTCTGCCGTTGAATCCTATTTATCGTATCGTTCTCACCGGCGGTCCGTGCAGCGGTAAATCGACGAGTATGACTTATTTAAAAAATGATTTGGAAAAAAACGGGTTTAAAGTGTATTGTGTTCCGGAAGTGGCGACGTTGTTGATGAATGGCGGGGCAAAATTGTGGTTAACGCCGGAAGAAGCGGCGGCGGAGGAAAAGGAATATTTACAAAGTCGTTCCTTCTCTGATAATGAAAAAGAAACTGAAGCTGAAACAATAGAAGAAAAAGAATTGAACGCTTCGCAGAGACAACGACAAACGAAAAGGGAAAAAATGAATAAAATTCTGTCCAATTATCAAACGGCATTGAAAACGTTGGAGCAGTTAGACAGTATCGAAGACGACGACGACGGCGGCGATAGAAATAGAGTGGACGACGATCTTCCTAATTTAGGAAGAAAGAAGAAGAAGAAAACGAAAACAAAAAATAAAGAAAAGAAGGGAAGAAAAAAGAGCTTGAATAGTAATACTGCCAATAATAATAATAATAATAATAATAGTTCAAGAAGTGAGTTACCACCGCCGCCCTCGTCGGTTGGCTCTCGATACCGTGCGGCAGGCGTATTGGAGATTACTAGCAACCCTGACGATGACGACAATAATAATAATAATAATAATAATTCAGAAGAAGAATACGACTACAGAAATAGTCACAGTCATCAAAACAGCTTAGAATTGGAAAGCGAAGCTATTTTACATCGAAAGAATGTTCGTCGTAGTACTCAGCAAGGAGAGGGCATTGCCTACGCCTTGCACTCTCATACAGGTGGTGTTGGCGAGGAGAATGATAATGATAATAATGATAACGATTTGGATGATGTGGTCCTTCAACAAAGCGATGACTTCTCTATTCATAATACTAATCATCATCATCATAGTAAAGAAGATAACTCGGAGGAGGAAAGTGAGAGTGAGGAAAGCGGTTCAGAAGAAGAGGATGAAGAGGAAGAAGTGCAGACGTTTATCTCTCCCAAAAAACTCACCATGCAGCGTGTCGTTTTACAGCTCATGTTATTTCTAGAAGACTGTTTCTACGAACTCGCGGCAATGGAAAATAAACCATCCATTATATTATACGACAGAGGCACAATGGATGGTAGTGCGTACTGCACCCCGACGGAGTGGCGAGAGATATTATCGTATTTAAATTATACCGAGGAAGAGGTGAGGGACGTGCGGTATGATGCTGTGTTGCATTTCGTGACGGCCGCGTTAGGAGCAGAGGAGCACTACACGCTCGCTAACAACGAAGCTCGGCATGAAACAAAAGAGGAGGCGATTCAGCAAGATTATGCCACTCGAAAAGTTTGGCAAGGCCACTTTTTATTTTACATGTTGGACAACAGCACCGACTTTGAACGAAAATTACAGCGAGCGGCGAACTTTATTCATAAAGTCGTCGGACTAACGCCCACTTCTACTGGAAATACGAATTTAAATACGACGATGGTGTTTGGCTATAATAATAATAATAATATAGAGAGTGCGAGCACCTCACTCGGCGCCATCAGCGCTGGTGGAAATAATAATAATAATAATAATAGTGGAGGAGGTTTATATCTTCAAGATAGCGGAAGTATCGGCTATAGTTTATTTAACCCAATATTAAATAATAATAATAATAATAATAATAATAATAGTAATACCAACTCTCCAACTTCCTCTCTCCCTAATAACAGCAATGACGTCTCTGTACAGTTAGAAAAGAGTCTTCAACACGACTTGCAAGATTTGGCGTTTATCATGACAGGCAGCCGTAATTTAATTCACGGTATTATCGCAGAGAGTAAAAGTAATTCACCTTCCGTTTCCGGCAGCCGGGATCCTTCCGCGCCTTCGCCTTATGCTTTTATCTCTTCCAATCATAATAATAATAATAATAATAATAATAATAATAATAATAATAATAAAGAGAGTGGTGGATCGTCGAAGCCATCCACTACGTTATTATCACCGGAGGTGAGGGACGTCAGTGTTCTACGTGACGTGCAAGATTCTACGTTAGGCACCGCCGCGGATCTTCAAAGAATAAATAATAATAATAATAAAGATACCTTTTCTCCTTCTCCCGACCGTCAAGAAGATAATAATAATCATAATAATAATAGAAATAAAAATACGAGTACGAATAATAATAATAGTGAAGAAGGAGCCGCTGCTGACGACACGTCTTCCCCCTCTCCCGATATCAATGTAGACTCTTTCCGTAATTCTATTTTAACCTTGGAGAAGGTTCCTCGTGAAGAAGAAGAAGAGGAGGAAGAGAAAGAAGATGGTGACGAAGTAAAGAAAACAAATAATAATAATAATAATAATAAAGTAGAAAATCTTGCGGTTCGTCGAGCCAAGAGTAACTCCAACCACAATAATAACAACCACCACGAAGAAGTTCCCATCGCCCCCCTTTCTCTAGAAACCCTTTCCACCGACCATAATAATAATAATATTAATCATCATCATAATAATATTAATAATATTAATAATAATAATGATAATAATATTAGTCCTATGAGAGGAGATTTTCATCGAATTGCCACTGAAGAGTCTTTGTTTAGTAAAATGGAAGAAAATATTTCCTGTGGGGGTTCGTTTACTCTAAAAGAGAGTATTTCAGGAGGAAGCAGCCAACGTAACTTGCCACTTTCTTCTCCCTTTTCTAATAATAATAATGAGAATAATGAGAATAATGGGAATAATAATAAAGAAGAAGCAGGGGAGAAGGGAGGATCGGCAAAACGAAAAGCAAAAGAAAAAACTATATTTTCCTCTGGACTACCTGTATACTATGCCTCTGAACAACAGCAGGAACAGCAGCAGCAATCGGGTGACCATAATAGTAATAATAATAATACAGGTGAAGTGCAGGCGAGAGCGGCGGTCAGTCCCACCTCTCCCACTTCGTCTCAGCAGATATTTATCACTAACATGAATCTATCGCTTCGTGGAGGAGAATTAAATAATAATAATAATAATTATTATCCCTATTCCAACAACGGCTCTCGAGAAGGTTCTCACTTCAACGCCGCCTCTCTGGACGATTTTGGGTTACAGAAACATTTTATTTTAAAACAGTATGATAAAAGTAAAATTCCAAAAGATGCGGTCTCTGCGGATATTACGATGGTGGTCTTAACCCCTTCTCGCCCAGAGTATTTATCCGAAACACTGATTCGTAGAGCTCGCAGTGATAATACTCATCATCCTCATCCTCATCCTCATCATCATCAAAATAATAATAATAATAATAATAGTCCGACTTCACAGCCAAAGAAAAGCCATGCGGTGTACTTGAGGCGTGTAGAGTATGTGAAGCCACTTTTTGCTCCAGACGATAATAATAATAATAATAATAATGAAAATAATAATAATAATGAAAATAATAATAATAATAATATGGTGGCCAGAAATGTCGTCACGCAGCAAATCTCTCGAGAGGATTTTTTACGACTCGCGGAGCGTTTTTCGCCGTCTCAGCCATTAATCCAAAAGAAAACGATTCGGTTTCTGTATCATTTAAATCATTTAACGATTGTTACATTTATTCGACCGGATGAATTAAAAGGCGTTTCAAGGGTGGTCGGGCCTCCATCGCTGCAGCCGAGTGATTTACCTCCTTGGATGACCGTGGATGAACAGTTATCCATGCTGGGAAGTGAGGGATTGATGTAGAAAATAATAAAAAATAAAAATAAAATAAAAATAAAATAGAAAAGAACACACCTTTTTTTTTTATTATTTATGATTTATTTGTTTTTTAACTCCACCTCTTTTTGTTTTTTGTTTTTTCTTTCGCTGTCAATATTACTTGTAATACTAAGAAATAAAAAATAAAATAATAAAAATAAAATAAAATAGAATAGAAGTAAAAATAAAAATTATTAATAATGCATACATACACACGCATGCAAGTCTATTAAAATATATATATAATGACATTTCCCTTTTATTTATATTTTTTCCTCTCACTGAATTTCTATTACTATTTCTATATCATAACAACAATACTAATTATTATTCATTTAAATAGTTTTTTTTTTTCTTTAGTTGTAATAAAAAACACACACACCCTTTTCTTTTAGTTTTTTGTACCTTCTCTTTATATTTTTCTCTTTTTCTTTTCTTTTAGATTTTTTAATAATAATAATAAAGAGGATAATAATAATAATAATTATGAAGGCATATAAAAATAGTTTTCCCTCTTCTTTACGACGACTATTAGCGGTAAATACGAAAACAGTAAAGAATAGCACCAACTCTTTACATCTTTCTTATTCTTTTCTTCACATTGCATCCTTTAATAATAATAATAATAATAATAATTGTTATCATCATGATAGTTATTATTACAGCAAACGTTATTTCTCTCGCACATCCATCCAATTAAATAATAATAATAATAATAATTTTTCAGTTTCAGCACAAGAAATAAGAAACGCATTAAATTTATTGAATCTTTCTTCCCATTGTACCGATGAAGAGGTAAAAAAAAGTTTTCAATCGTTTATTAAACAACATCACCCGGATTTGAAAAAAGGTGACAATAATAATAATAATAATAATAATAATAATAAAGAGGATAATAATAGTAATAATGATAGGATGATAAAAGTAACACAGGCGTATCAATTACTACGAAAAATTAGCGCGGAAGAGCGCATTATGATACTAAAAAGTTCTCCTTTTCGTAACAATAATAACAATAATAATAATTATAATAGACACTATACCGAAGAAGAATATCAAAAAGCACAAAGAGCTTACTACGGCGCTGGTGGTGGGTATCGTAATAATAATAATAATAAATTTTCGTCGGCGGCGGAAGAGCAAAGAATATTTAACGAAACATTCTTTAATGAAAAAAGCGCAACTGGACGAGAGCGCATCCAATTTTTTAATCAACGAACCGAATTTTTAAATAATTGGAGAGATCGACACAACCGCCCCGCAGCGCCTTGGAAAGTCAGCGAGGAAACTATTCATAAGGCAAGAGAAAAACAAAATAAGGATAATAATAATGATAATAATGATAATAATACGGAAACAAGAACAAAGATGGTACGGCCTTCGTTTTTAGAACGTCTTCGCTACTCTTTTGAACAAACCAAAACAAAATTAAACTATATTCGAGAACAGCGAGAGTTATTTCCCGGTTTTGCAGGACTCGATGGGAGTCGGTACGACAGCGAAGCCAGCACGGCAAGGGCACAACATCAAATTAATCAGCATCCTTATTTAAAACAATATATTTTACTTCGAGAGCGAGCAAAAGAACGGAATGTGCTGGATAATGCGGTAGGAAGGCCTATCATGAGTATTGTGTCGCTTATTTTATTTATTTCGATTGTTTTATTATTATGGCAGTTAGCGAAAGGAGCCTATTATCACTACATGTATGAACGGATGAAGGAGAAGGAAGATATGGCGACTCGTCTGGGCCCGGGATAAATAATAATAATAATAAGCTACAGTTTTTATTTTTTTTTACGAATATATTGTTTTTTTTTTTTTTTGAGTTTTAATCACATATCATTACTTATAAATAAAAACACGTACACACACACTCAGACACACAAATATATATATTTACTGAATTTATTTCTTTATTTAATATATCACATTTATTTTAGCTTTTTTCCAAACAATTTTTTTTTTTTTGAACGGTTCTTATCTTTTTCCATATTAATTTGTGTTTTTTTTTTTGTTTCGATTTGTTAAAATTTTTTTTACCTCTCCTTTTTTTTTTCTTTTCTTTTTTTAAAAAAGTTAACTGAATCTATCAAAAGAGAAAATAGTAATAATAGTAATTAATTATTTAATTAAAAAAATTGACAAAATTAAATCATTTCAATAGAAAAGAATAACGAACTGCTTTTTTTTTTTTTCTAGTACAGCTAGGGTAAAAAGAGTTAAATAAAATAATAAAAAGCAATCATTCATTAGTATTCATATCGAACAAAGTCTAACGTATTAAATTAATTCAATTAATAATAATAATAATAATAATAATAATAATATTTATTAAATTAATTAAATTATTTAAGTTAGGTATTTAGTCTTTTAATAATAATAATAATAATAATACTACGAATGTCGAAGAACTCCCCTCCTCCACCTTTATCGATTCCAACTACAGAAAATAATAATGATAATAATGATGATGATCATCATAAAAAACATATTTCTCGTTTAAATAAAAGTTTACTGAGTGGAATGGAATTTCCTACGCCAGAGAGTAAACGAATCAATGACGAAGCCATTGAAGCTGCGAGTCGTTATTATGATTTATTTTTCGAATTTCAAGAAGACGAAACTGAAACTGAAACTGAAAGTGAAAATAATAATAATAATCATCATCATAATAATAATCATCATCATAATCATCATCATAATAATAATAAGAATATGGAAGAAGAGGAAGAAGTGAGTAGTCCAATAAACTTTATTCCAAGAGATTCCCCTTTTCATACCTTTTATCCTCCAGTACTGAGTAAACGAAACCGGCGTCGTATTATTAATAAAATTTTACACAAGGGAAATAATAATAATACTAATAGTGTGGAACGATATACAATACCGTTTAGTCAGTGGAAATGGAAAAAATCAGAGGCCTATCATAAAATTTATTTAATCTCTCTTCACGAAAAAAATAAACATTTAAAGAAAATACCATTTTCTGTCAGTGATAATCAATTAGATCATCTCTCGCAGAGTCATCCAGTTCCGCATTCCTCCAATCATGTCTCCTCCCACCCTCACCTCCGCCGTCATAATAGTAATAATAATAATAATTTGAATAATTCAAATAATAATAATGATGATAATAATAATGAAAGTGCAGCAACAGGAGTGGCATCTCCCACCTCCGAGTCTCCTACTTCTATGACGAATAATAATAATAATAATAATTTAAATAATAATAATATTAGTAATAATAAAAAAGAGGAGGAAGAACGAGAAAAAATGGTGGATGTTATTCACAGTAGTTTACCGGCAGAAGTCGTCCTCTCCTTCGGCGCTACCCCACCGAATTATAATTATAATAATAATTATTTAAATAATTTAAACAGTTTAAATAATAACGATTCGCTCGATAACTCGGCAGATTTATATACCGTGGAAAGTTATGTGAGTCCAGTAACGAATGGGCCTACCACAACAATAAATAATAATAATAATAATAATAATAACGACTCTCTTACGGCTGAAAATGTATTACAGCATAGTTTAAATCATATTAGTAATAATAATAATAATAATAATAATAATAATAATAATAAATCCTCGTCGACCAACGCCTTCTCGGAAGATGCTGCAGTATTAGGAAGTGTTTATCGTACGGTATTAGAAGGAAACATTCATTTATTAAAATCCCCTAGAGGTAGTCCACGTCATCGAACGAATGGTAAAGAGAATATAAATTTATTACTGCATCAACAGAATAATAATAGTAATAATAGTGATGAGGATAATAAGGATAATGATAATATCGCTTTACCGAGGACAGCCACAGCAGCAGCAGTGCCCTCTTCTCTTCCTGTTAACTCCCCTTCTCAATTAAACGAAGGAAACACAGAAACGACCACCACATCGCATCCAATAAAACAATTAGATAGCAATAATAATAATAATAATAATAATACGAATTATAGTTTTCACAGCTGTCCTCCGGACTTGGAAGATAATAGAGGTGCTGCTACACACGAGTCCATTCTATTTCCTTCCCGACGTCTGCCACCTTTTTTGCATCACGCCTCCCCCACTGCTGCCCATCCTAATAATAATAATAATAATAATAATAATAATAATTTAAATAATAATAATAATCAGAGTCATCCTAATCCTCCGCCTGCGTCGTGTTCGCCTTGTGAAGAAAGTTTAGCAGGAAGTATTTTCACTGTTCCAGCGAGTTTGTTAGGACCGGAATATCACTTTTTAAAAGAGGCGGGAGGCATTCGAGCTTTGGAGAATAATAATAATAATAATAAAATGAAGAATAATCAAAATAATAAAGAGGAGGTAGAAAAAGAAGAAGAAGGGAGTAATAATAATGATAATAATAATAATAAAAAAAAAGATTTAAAACAAAGATTATACACTTTATTACACCAAAAAAAAATTACCTATTACAGTGACGACGACTATTATTATTCTTCTCCTTCTCCTGCCGATAATAATAATAACGATAATGATGATGATAATAATAATACGTGTCCGTCGTGTATACGGGATGGGGTTACTGCTCTTGCGCCTCCGGATTTTATTCCCCATCGACGTCCTCCACATTATAATAAACATCAACTTATTATTATCATGGTGGGACTCCCCGCGAGAGGTAAAACATTCTTCGCTCAAAAGATCAGTCGTCTATTAGGATGGCAAGGTGTAGGAGCTAAAGTTCAAAACATTCAAGTCGCTTGGCGACGACTAGTGCTAAATTATGAAGAAAGTATTCGTAAAGTCTCTCAAATGAAGAAGGAATACTATCAAGAGGCAGAAACTAATAATAATAATAATAATAATAATAATAACAATAACAATGAAGAAGAGGAAATGTTAAAAGACTGTCTGCGTTCGAAACATTTTTTAAATTTATTAAAAGATCCGGAAAGTAATGAACGTCGTTTGTATCGTTACGCCTTAAAATGTTTCGCCAACGATGCTAAAAATTTCTTTCATAGTGGAGGAAATGTGGTGGTGGTAAATGATGATTTTGTGAGCGCGTCGCTGCGACGGGAAGCGGAAACGGTGTTTTCACCTTTACAGTGCGAAATAATTCACATGGAAGTGCTTCGAGAGGAGGAAAAGAATAGTTTATTTAAAGAATATAAAGTGAGCGATATGACCGAGTATCCACGAAGGGAAGTCCTCACCTCCAGTAAAGATAATCATAATAATCCTAATAATAAAAAAGAAAATAAAGGAAATTGGAAAGAGAAGAAAATAAAAAAGAGAGCAGAGGATCATAAAAGTCTATCCAAGGGGGAAGAAGAGGAGGAAAACTTTTTCATGGATAGCAGTGCTTCTGACGAGGGCAACGTCGAAACGAATCACAATACTAATAATAATAAAAAGAATAAAAATAATTCCAATAATAATTCCAATAATAATAATAACACGGCAGAGCAAAATCGAAGCAATGAAGAAAAATTTCAGAAAAAACTTGAAATCCATCAAAGAAGTATCAAAGGGGAGTTGAGCTTTAACGTGACGTCGTCAGAGGAGCCTTTATTAGCATCTAGCCATAATAATAATAATAATAATAATAGTAATAATAATAATAGTAATAATAATAACAGAGAAGAGGAACAGGAAGAAGAGGATCCTGCCGCGTCAACGTCCATTACCCTTCAACAGAGATATGAGGAGGCGATTCGAAAAGATTTTGAAGAGCGCCTAACGATTTTAAATCAATGCTATGAAACACTACGAAGTGCGGAGCCCGACAGCCAAGACTACACCGAACCCCACATGGATGATGAAATTAATAATAATAACAATAATAATGAATATAATAATAATGATAATAATAAAGAAAGCGAGTGGTGGTCGCTGCCTCGGCGTCCTCGGATTAAGTCCTACATTAAAGTATTCAACGGAGAGCAGGTGGAGTCGCATCGAATCACCAGCTACCTCGGCTGCCGTGTCGTGGCCTTCATCATGTCCCTCACTCAAGTAAAAATTCAGCATCCTATTTATTTTGTTCGCCATGGCGAAAGTTGTTACAACATTGAAGACCGTATTGGCGGCAATCCATTGCTAACCCGACAAGGAATGAAGGACGCGGCTGCGCTGTTGGAGTTTTCGGATTCGCTAAAACAACACGTCCAGGAAAGTTATGTGGTGGATAAAAAAGCTAACAACGCTGAACTGCTATCACCGCCGTCAGCCTCTTCCTCTTCCTCCCCTCTTCTTCCTCATCATAATAATAATAATATTAAAGAACACGAGAAGGAGTTGGAGCAAGAAGAAGAAGAAGAAGAAGAAGAAAAAGAGGAAGATACGTTAAATATTAACAACTTTAATACAACAGTGCGTCTCTCCTCTTCCGTCATCAATGATATTCAACACCTTCAAAACTTGAAGAATCAAAAAATAAAACATAATAATAATAATAATAAAAAGGATAATCATAATAACAACAGTAATGAGGATAAGAACACCTGCATTTCTTGTATTAATAATAATAATAATAATAATAATAATAATTGCCTTGAGATTTGGACTTCACAACTGCGTCGTGCTATACAAACTGCTGAACTGAGTGAACGTCTTCTCCATCTTAAAACCCTTCGCTGGAGTTCCCTCAATGAAATTCACGGCGGTGTCTGCGAGGATATGACCTACGAGGACGTCAAGCAAAAGTATCCGCTTATTTATCAATTTCGTAAATTAAATAAATACACGTTTCGCTATCCGGAGGGTGAGTCTTACCAAGATCTTGTGGCTCGACTGGAGCCGGTGTTGTTGGAGTTGGAAAATTCAGAGAAAACAGTGCTACTGGTCGCGCATCAAGCGGTGTTGCGTTGTTTATTAGCCTATTTCGGTAACACCTCCGCGGAGTATTGTGTAGAGGTGGACGTGCCGCACCGAACTGTATGGCGCTGCTTGTATGACCCGAAAGGCATCGCACAGCTTGAGGAACTGACGCTGGAGAATGAAGAGGCTGGGTTTTAAATAAAACAAATAAATAAATAAATAAATAAGTAAAGAGGCTGTAATTCACTCTCTTTATTTATTTATTTGTTTATTTGTTTATTTTTTGAAATGAAGGAGAGGAATTCAGTCAATTATTATTATTATTATTATTATTATTATTGCAGTACAGTAAAGTTTTTGAATGAAACAGTGAAATATAGTTAAAAATACCTTTTAATGTTTATTATTATTATTATTATTATTATTATTCTTTCTGTGATCATTTGAAAATGTGAATAAATCAATAAATATATCCATACACTTTTCTCTTTTTTTCCCTCTTTTCTATCTCTTTTTTCTTTTCTTTTTTATTTAATTTTATTATTATTATCGTGATATGAATTCTTAATAATAATAAAGAAAGCATAAATAAATAATATATTTATTTATATATTTACATATTTTAGGCTTTCATTTGTCTCATTATCATTTATTTGTTTAAAATAAATAAATAAAAAAGAAAGAAAAAGTAAAAAACAAATTCTTCTCTATTTTTTTTTTTGATTGTTTCTGAATATATTAATAATAATATATATATTTTAAACGAATTCAACAGTATTAATACTCATTTGTTTTTTAATTACAGTATACCTAAAAATTAAAAAAAAAGTAAAGTTATTTTTACAGCTATATAAAATAAAATAAAATAAAAATAAATAAATCAATAGAAATAGAAATACTTATATATAAAAGTGAAATAATAATCATAATAACAATTATTTAATTAATTAATATTAATAATGTTCAAGCTGTTTCTCAGTTATAATAATACTATCACCGCATCCCAACTGCTAGGTTCAAAGACTTTACTGCTGTTGAGTGCTTCTTCTTTTTCTTTACATAATAATAATAATAATAATAAAAATAATTCTAATTATTATTATTATGGCACTTCTCCATCTCCATTTATGTTTGACACTGTCATACGTACATCCAAGCGAAATTGTCATAATAATAATAATAATAATAATAAATCAATAAATAATAATAATAATAATATTAATTTAAATATAAATAAAGAAGAAAAAGAAACGATTCCAAAGCCGACAGCATCAGCATCAGCACCGTCTTCAGTGTTTGAAAAAGAAAATAATAATAATAATAATAATGAAAATAATGAAAAGGATAATAATAATAATAATGATGATAATAATGAAAACGAAGAATTAGATTATTTTTCCTTAATGGATGCTTGTTTCGTATTGCGACTCACCAAAGATAATAATAATAATAATAATGTGGAAGATAAAAGTTCTTTATTTAATGTTTTAGATTTGGAATTCATCAATAAAAGTAATATTAAATCTAATTATCGAAATTTGGTGAAATTATATCATCCTGATTTAATGAATAATAATAATAATAATAATAATATTAATTTAGAATCTATCATACTGAATAATAATAATAATAATGATAATAATAATAATAATAATAATAATAATGATACTATAAATAAAATTAATAATGCGTATGAAATGTTAAAAAATTTATCTGAAAATGACTTTAGACAGTTTAAAAATTGGCTTCAAAGGGATAATAATATATCAAAAACTTGGGGCGAAATATTAAATAATAATAATAATAATAATAATAATTTAAATAATAATAATAATAATAATAATTTTTTCTTTTTCGATCCCAACACAAATGTGTGTTACACCATTGAAAATGGAAATTTAGTTCAAACAAATAATAATAAAAATAATAATAATAATTTGGAAACTATAAAAAGAATAAAAGAAATTATGTCGTTCAGTTTTGCTTCGACTTTAATTGGCAGTTTTGCGATTTATTATTTATTTTTGATGCCTTCTTCCACTTCCGTTATTCCTAATAATAATAATAATAATAATAATAATAATTCTTTCTTTTCTAGGAAGAGTCGTAGTAAAGATAAGGAAAGAGAAAAGATGAATAATAATAATAATAATAATAATAATTATTTATCTATTTTGGGGTCGACGGTGAGTTCTTTTCTTTACAATTATTTAATTTATTATGCTGTTATTATTATTATTGTTGCAAATGGTATTTTTCTGAAGCGCAGTTGGCCTCGATTGTGGATGAATTATATAAAATAATAAATAATAAATAAATAAATAAATAAATAAATCATTAGTTCTATAATAACACCATTCAATAATATTAATAATATTAATTTCATCTTTTTTTTTATAAGCTTTTTTTTTTTCTGTTTATTTATTTATTTCATTTTTTTTTCTCCCGTTTTCTTTTTTTTTTGTTATTTTGTTTTATTTTTCATTTATTTATTTGGTTAACCAATTTAATATTTTTAAATATTATATAATCAATTTTTTTCCTTTTTTGTTATATAATCAATCACATAAAAGTAATAAAATAAAATAAAATAACAAACTAAGTTATATTAACACTTTTTTTTCCTTTTTTTCCTTGTTGTGCTGGAAATTTTTTATTCTCTTCATTTCTATTGAAAAAGGCAAAACGAAGAAGAAAATAAAAATAAAAAAACTAAAACAATTCTGCTGAAAAAAAAAAATAATATAATTTCTTATTTTTTTTTTCATTTCTTATTTCTTATTTCTTATCCCTTTATATTATTATTTTTGTTATTTATTTTGATAATTTTTATTTTTCATTTTCTTTCATTACTGTATACATAACATATAAATATATAGACAGAAAAGAAAGTGAAAAAAATATATATTAAAATAAGTAATAAAATAATAACTAAAATAATAGAGTGAAAAAATAAAATAAAATGAAATAATAAAAAAAAGAAATTTCAATAATCAAAAGAAACCAAAAAACAAAAAAAAAATAGAATTAAAAAAAGGAATAAAAATAAAAATAAAATAATGTTATGGTGAAGTATTATTAAATTTTAATCATTATCGTACTCACATTCACAAACATCAATAAAAATTTATTTATTATTTATTAGTTTTATCGTATTATTATTATTTATATTTCTGTTTGCATTTTTTTTTAGTGTTCTCTCTATTTATATCTCTTTTCCCTCTTTTCTTTTTTTTCTATTTTATTTCAAACATTTTTGCGAAAGAAAGAAAAAACAAAAAAAGTTGGATTTATTTTTATTATTATTATTTTTATTATTTTTGACTATTTTACATTTGAGGACACATTTTATTATTATTTATTTTTAGTTAGTTTCATTATTATTTTCACAGAATTAAATAAAGAAAAGAAAAAAGAAAAATAAAAAAAGTATTAAAACTTTAAAAAAAAAAACTTTTTTTCTTCACACAGTTTTTTTTTCTTCCTAAAAAATTTCTTTTTTTTTAGCTTTTTGGTTCCTAAAATTTATTAGTTCATTATTATTGTATTTACCGTATATATATATAAGTAGCATTTTAAAAAAAAAGAATAGAAAACAAAGAAAGTAAACGTACGGAGAAATAATAATTAAATTAAATTAAATTAAATTAAATTATTATTATTATTATGCACCCCTCACAATGTATTCTCCGCCGTAGTGGTCCTAGCCGAGTTGTAAAAATTAATTTATTCAAGAAAAATAAAAGTCTATGCGGCAATAATAATAATAATAATAATAATAATAATAATGTGTTAGTCCACAGTAGTTCCAGAGACTTATACGCCGTACCACCTAATATTAATAATAATAATTGTTTTTTTGGTAGTGATTATTATTATAATCAATTATTATTATTTTTGTGGATTTCCAAAGAAATTTCTTCGCCCTTTTCTCTCGCTAATAATATGAATAATAATAATATTCATAATACGAATAAAAATATGAATAATTTATTTTTGTATTCTTCTTCCTCTGCTGCTTGGCGTGTCTTCCGACGAGGTGTTTCCTCTTTAAATAATTTTAATATTAATAATACTATTAATAATAATAATAATTATTTTTATTCGCTGCGGTTTGCTGCTGGAATAGGAAGGCGACCCTCTCTTCCTGAAGTACGCGATGCCTTGTTAGCCTTGGGGCTGCCCAACGACTTTTTCACCGCTAACTTTCCAATGAATAATAATAATAATAAATCCGGAAATAAATCCGCCTTCGTGAAGGAAAAAAAAAAGGAATTGAAAAAAGTGTATAGAGAGTTGATTAAAAAAAATCATCCCGACGTCGGCGGCAGCGAAGCTAAGATGGCCAAGATAACCGTCTCTCACGATTTATTACAATCGCTGACGGTACGAGAGATTGAAGAATTCAAAGTATTAAACTCGGTGTATCGAGGAGGAAGTGGAGGCGGCGGTGGTGGTGCTAATTATTATCGTGGTGGAGGTGGTAATAATAATTTTCGTTATGCGCATCAAGCCTACCGACCTGGGGCACAGAACTTTGCCGCTGGAGGTCCTTTCGGCGCCTATTATTATCAACAAGACAACAACTTTGAAGAAATGAAACGTCAGGCCAATCAATATTACGGAAAATACGCGAATAATAATAATAATAACAGCGGTAATTATTATAATCCGTTTGCGGGACAGAATCCTTTCTCGTTTGCTACGCATATGCAGTACGCACGGAATAGCAGCATCGCGTCTCTTGTCATTCAAGGTTTGATCGCTTATTTAATTCTTTCGTTAATTTTCTTGGCCGCGTATCGCTACGTGCGAGAGTACCGCAACGAAAGCGGATGGCGCATGTCAGAAAGTTTAGCACGAGCGGAGCAGTTGGAGGAGTTGCATCGCATGCGTCAGGCAATGCGGGATCGACTGCAAAGCTCAGCGGATGGTATTCAAAACAACAATAATAATAATGTGATGCGCTATCGTGGTGGCGGAGATCCTTATGCGCCTCCTACTGCCTACGATAATATTAATCATAATAATAATAATAATAATAATAATGCAGGAGCAGGAGATGTCAGAGAAAGTATTTACTCGGCGACGTTAAATAATATTTATAGTCAAAACTACCGAGGTGGAGCTAATAATAATGATAACATGTATTCCAGTAATTATGCTAATAATAATAATAATAATGCATTGCCTTTTATTCCGCAGAGAGTGGGTGATACGGCCGAGTCTCGAGCGTTTGAATACGCTCGTCAACGACATATTCAACTCCGTCAAGAAAGAGAAGCGTATCAGCAACGAAACTCTCAACTCATCGCCGCCGGCGCCAGCTCCATGCTCGACCCTGCCATTCAACAACACAATTATAATAATTTAAATAACAACGCCGTTGCTACGCCAGAGTTAAAAGGCTGGCCAAGGATTTCAGCAGAGGAGGGCCGTATCGTGCAGAAGCCGAACGATCCTTATGGTATTGCCTACTATGAACCTACGAAAGAAAATGAAAAGAACCGACAGATTCAAAACTCGAAGCGAAATAAATTAATGTCGCTCGGTGATAATAATAATAATAATAATAATAATGGGGAAGAAATAAAAAAGAATAGTCCATCTAGTGCACAAGATGCCGAAGGAGTCGTAGGCATTCAAGCAGCGCTTCTACAGCAGCAACAGCAACAATTAAATAATAATAATAATAATATGGAAGCTATTAAAATTAATATGAAAGACTTACCGCCGGAGAAGAATGTATCGGGGGTGATGGCTTTTGCGGTGAATAATGAAGAAGAGTCGAAACATGCCGTACGAAAGCTGTTTGGTTTATTATCTCAAGCACAGAAGAAGGCGGAGGCATAATAAATAAATAAATAATAATAATAATAATAAGAAAAACTTTTATTATTTATTGATTTAATTTATTTAATTTTTATTTTAAATATATAAGAATAAAGAGAGAAATATATATTGAAAAATATTTCACCGATGCGTAAAGTGAATTTTTTTTATTGTTTCTCTCTTTTTTTTTTCATTTTGGTATGCGACTGTAAATTTATCACATTTATTATTATTATTATTATTATTATTATTTATTTAATATTATTATTTACACTGAAATAAAAACGGAAAATGAAATTTTAGGAACTAAAAATATAAAAAAAAATATTAAAAAAACAAAAACAAATAAAACCTTTTTTTTTTTCGTTTCTTCACATTTATTTAGCTAGCATTTTTTTTTCTTGAAAAAATATAATCTTACCGGTAAAAAATAAATAAATAAATAAAAAAGGGAAAAATATTAAATATATTTTAATAATATGTAGAAAAGTAAAATAATAAACAAAACGTCTTTTTAATTCGTTTATATATTAGTAAATAATATTCAATAAATAAATAAACTCTCTATAGCAAAAAATAAATAAATAATATATTTCACTCTAATTATTATTATAAGGGGGAAAAAAAAAGAAGAAAAATTATAGAACAAAACTTTCTAAGGATTTTTTTTTAGTATTTACATTTATTACTGATATTATTATTTATTTTCTTCCCGAACCTTTTTTTTTGTTTTTTTTTATGTTTTACTTTCTATATATTTATATTATTTATATTTATTTATTTTTTCCCTTTTTTTTTATAATTCTTTACAGCATTTCTTTTTTTTTTTTTTAAAGGACACTTTTTAATATAAACAATAAAAAACAATAAAATATTTATATGTATAACCTTCTCCATAAATATTATTATTATTATCATTTGCTATTGTGAATCTCTTAAACTGTCGTACGCTTATTATTTCTGTTTCTCATTATAGTCTATTTATATATTTTCCTTCTCCTCCTTTCTTTTCTCTCTCTCTCTCTTTACATGTTTATTATTAAAATAAGTAAAGTAAAATAAATAACGAAAAAAGAAAACATTATTGCTATTACTAACAACAACAATATATAATGAACTCCAATACATTAGAAAATAATAATAATAATAATTCCAACAAGGAAAAAAATGAGTTATATACATTAATAAACGAGTTGGTGGCGTCTCACTTAATTAAAAACAGAGAAGATTTAATTCTGTTTGGGATGTCAACGGAAGAAATAGACGCCTTAAATTTATTTCCAACCGATAATAATAACAATAATAATAATATTAATCCTTTGGATATTATTTCTAAAAAAAAGAAAGATAGAAAAGAGGCGGAGTTATTATTATTACAGTCGTCTCATACTTCTTTGAATGTCAGACAAACTTCTACAGAGAGTGGAAAAAAACGTAAGGCGACAGAAATAAATAATAATAATAATAATTATGAAGATAATAATAATAATAATAGTAATAATAATAATAATTTTGGTCCTCGACACTCCAGTATTGAAGACGACGAAGAAGAAGAAGAGTTTGGATCTTTCGATTGTAATTCTTTTCACCATGACAATAATAATAATAATAATAATAATGTTCATACGCCTCCTACAGAGCCGCACCCACAGAGAATATCAAATACAATCGAAAAGGAAATAACGGAAGAAGAAAAAAAAGAAAAAAATAAGAGAATAAAACACTTTCAAAACGAAAATAATAATAATAATAATAATAATAATAATAATAATGGTCCTAATAAAGAAAATATTCCCCCATTTTCCGTGTCTCGATCTTTATTTAATAATAATAATAAGATATCCTTTGAAGGAGCAGACATTGCGGTGGTAAAGGCGATTGCACAGAAATTAGCGGAGGAGGAAAAAACAATCCACAACGAAACGTTAGAGGACAGTGATTTTTATCGTAGCAGAGAAGAACTTTTAATGGAGTCGTTTTGAATGAAATTATTGTTTAGATTGTTTGTCATCTCCTTTCCTCCTAATAGGTAATATATATATATATATATATAAATAATTAAAAAGTATTTAGCTATATTGCAAAAAATGCTCTCACAGAAAGATTTAAAAGAGAAATATTTCTATTTTTTTGTTTTTTAGTTTCTCAAAAAGAAAAAAAATTAATTAGTGAAGAGTATTGGTAATATTATTATTTTCTTTTTTTATATCTATTTTATATATGTTTACCCTTCAAGGGCAGAGCACTTTTCTCTCTCCCTCTATTATAAAAAACTATAATTACAATTATTTTTCCTTTTGTCATGATGGTTATCTTTTATTTATTTATTTATTTACTGATGCTGTTACCTCGGGAATACTGTAAAAAAAAAAAAAAGACAGCGATAGTAACACTTCATTAATAATAAACCCTTTTCATAGAGAGCACATTTATATATATATATATATATATTAGCGCTGTAGTAGTATCGGATGAAGATTGGAGAACAGTTTTCTACGGCAGTCTCCATAGAATATTTTTTTTTTAAAAAAAATATGAAAAATATTAATACTGTTCGAAGCGAATAAATTAAATAATAATAATAATAATTTAGTAATAATTTCCACATCATTTTTACTTCTCCCTTTTCTTAGTCCTTTTATCGCTATTATATATATACATATATACTTATATACTATTTCATATCCCCGAGAAAATAAATAAATAAACAAGTCATGTCAACGACGACCCAGAAGCCTGCCAATGACGGCGGCAATCGAGTCCTTATCATAGGCGGTGGCCTCGCCGGTCTCTGCGCGGCTCACAGCGCTCTGCAACATGGAGGAAGTGTCGTCTTGCTCGATAAATCCGCATTCCTCGGCGGGAACAGCACCAAGGCGTCCTCCGGTATTGCAGGGACTCCTACTCAAGCGCAGATTGATGCTAAAGTGCTGGACGGCGTGCGGCAGTTCACCATGGACACGAATCGTTCCTTTCATGCAATTCCCAAATCGCAGCCGACCGTTGATGAAAGTCAATTCCCTGTCAGTCCTCTGGTAAAGGAGATGGCAAGACTCTCCGGGCCGTCGCTGGACTGGCTGGTGGAGCACTTCAACTGTGATTTATCGGTGTTGGGGTTCATGGGGGGCCACAGTCGTCCCCGTACGCATCGTGGGAAGGAAAAGATGCCTGGGATGGCCATCACCTACGCACTGACGCAGGCGCTGGAGAAGGTGGCGAAGGAACACCCCGAGCGGGCGAGTATTAAAACGAAAGTACGCGTCATTCGACTCGTCCGAGATGGCGGTAGAGAGGGACCGGTGACGGGGGTGGTGTGCCAGGACCGCAGCGGTAAACAATGGATCGAACGGGGGGCGGTGGTGATCGCGACGGGCGGATACGCGGCGGATTTTCGTAGCATCACGAAGGATGACACAAGTCTGCTCGCCCGTTTCGCGCCACAGCTCACCGCCTTCAGCACTACCAACGCTGAACATGCGACTGGGGATGGAGTGAAGATTGCGGAGCAGGTAGGCGCTGGTCTGGTGGATATGGAGCGTGTGCAGGTGCATCCTACCGGGCTGGTCGATCCCAAGCAGCCGAACCACCACACTAAGTTTCTCTGTGCGGAGGCGACGCGAGGAGCGGGGGGGATCGTCGTCGACCGTACGGGTAAACGCTTCGTCGATGAGCTCGGGCGGAGGGATCACGTCAGTGGCGCCATGCTGCAGAATAAAGCGAACGCTCCTTTTTATCTGGTGCTAAACCAGGCCTCAGCGAAGGAGATGGAGCACCACTGTCAGCACTACGTCGGGCGAGGGTTGATGAAGGTGTACCCAACCCTGGCCGATTTCTGTAAAGAATCAAATGTATCCCTGGATGAGCTCACCAAGACAATAGAGCAGTACCAGCGGGATGCCGCCCGCCAGCCTTCTTCCCGTCCTCCTCGTAAAGGGCTACTTGCCTCTCTATTCGGTAGCAAGTCTTCCTCTCCATCCACCACCGCTCCTGCGATACCGGACGCTTTCGGTAAAACGCTATTTCGGAACGCCGAGCACTTTGACCTTCACTCCCCTGTTCACGTGGCTATGGTCACCCCAGTGGTGCACTACACGATGGGTGGGGTAAGAGTGAACGAGAAAACCGAAGTGCTAGACGCGACAACACAGAAGCCGGTGGCTGGACTTTACTGCGCGGGAGAGGCGGCTGGTGGGGTGCATGGTAAGAACCGACTGGGTGGTAACTCTCTGTTGGATTGTGTGGTGTTCGGTAAAATAGCGGGGGAGTCGGCCACGCAGTATCTCTTGCAACAGCATTTAGGTCCCTTCTCGAACCATCGACTCAACACGATTTATAAGCATTTGGATTTGGAAACGTTGCCAGCAGTGCCTCCAGTCCCCACCGCCGCCACGCCTCCAGCGGCTAGCGAGGTCAGCACTACTACACCTCCTGCTGCTGCCGTTGCTCCTGCTGCTCCAACCCCCGCCAGTAATAATAATAATAATAGCGCTGGTGCTGGAGGCGGTGGTGCTGCAAAGAAGTTCACTCGCGCGGAGGTTGCGAAGCACAACAAGGAGAGCGACTGCTGGGTGATTGTTCATGGACAGGTGCTGGATCTCACCAAGTTCCTCCCTGACCACCCCGGCGGTAAGCAATCGATTGTGATGTATGCCGGCCGAGACTGCACGAAGGAGTTCGATATTGTACACCAAGTGGAGCTGATTGAAAAGTATACTCCAGAGTCTGTCATCGGGGTTGTTTCGGATTAAAAAAAAGTAAAAAAATTGTATATATAAATATATATATAAAAGAAAAGAATAAAAAGGCAAATGACTATGTAAAAGAAATAATCACAACAAAGAAGAAAAAGTACTGTTAGGGATAATGGATTCACTTTTTCTTGTTTTTTGTTTTTCTTTCCATCAAAAGTTAACGTTTTTTTTTTTTCGAAGCTGTCGAAATGTAAATGTGTGATGTTGAAGACACTTATTTTTTTTTTTCCTCTTTAGCGCGACTTTGTTATAAACAACAACAACAACAAACAAACAAACAAACAAACTTAAGCAACAAACTGTTGATCACGATTTTTTTCATTTCTTTCCCTTTTGAGTAATACTAGTAATAGTGTTGTATCAAAAAAAAAAAAAAGACATAATAAATAAATAAAAACAATAACAAACGGTATAAAAAACATATTTGTTGAGCGCAATTCATAACTGTTGAAAATTTTTTTTTTTTTTGTTCTATGACGTCTCTTTCAGTCTAATTTTTTTTTCTCTTTTCCTATTGGATTCGAAAGACTTACAGAAAGACCATCGTTTTTTTTCTCCTTTTCGCAACCCCTTATCTTTATCTGTTTCTTTCTCCCTCTTCTTTTTTTTTGTTTTATTTATCTCTTTTACTTTAACTAAAGTATAATTGTTTTTCACTCTTTTCATTCCATCATGCCCTCCACCGCCAACGCTCTGAACCTCCCCATCCTTGACCTTACCGAGCTTGACAATGAGAGCACCCGCGCCGAGTTCTACCGTAAGCTAAGAAGCGTTTCACGCGATCACGGTTTCTTCTACCTCGTCGGCCACGGCATCCCTCAGTCCGAGCGAGATGAGCTGCTGGAGACGGTAAAGAAGTTCTTCGCGCTGCCGCAAGACGCTAAAGATAAGATTTCTATCGATAACTCGCCTCACTTTAAAGGGTACACCAAGGTGGGTGATGAACGAACGCGAAACAAGGCCGACTACCGCGAGCAGTTGGACATTGGAAACGAAGAACTCGCCAACATTCTCCCCGAGGACGACCCTCACTTCTACCGCAACCTCCTGGGACCCAATCAATGGCCGGACGAGGTGCCGGAACTGCGGGAGAAGGCGCTCGCGTATGCTGCCAAGGCGCATAACATTCTCGTGAAGCTCCTCAAGGCGTTTATTGGCGCGTTGGAGGTACCGGAAAAAGAGTTTGCCCCTCTAACCAAAAATAACCGTCATACTCTAAAGTTGGTTCATTATCCCGTCAACGATAACTCCGTGGATGCTAATCGGGAACAAGGCTGCGGGCCGCACAAGGACCCTGGCCTGCTCACTCTTCTCTGGCAAGACGACGTCGGCGGTCTGCAGGTGTACACGGAGGAGAATGGTTGGATCGACGCCCCGCCGGTGAAGGACGCGTATGTGATCAACATTGGAGAGACCCTCGAGCTGGCGACGAACGGTTACTTTACCGCCGATATTCATCAAGTGGTGATGAAGCCAAACTTAAAGAAAGATCGTTACTCGATTCCTTTCTTCCTCGGCCCTGATATCGATATTGAGGAGCTGCCGTTGCTGACGTTACCAGCGCAGTATCAACAAGAAGCGCGTGGTCTTTCCTCCGACCCTGAAAATCCTCTTTTCCGTAATATGGGTCGTAATATAATGAAGGCGAGACTGCGCTCCCACCTTGGCGCTACAAAACACTTTTATCCGAAGAGTTATGAACAAATTATGAAGAGCGGAAATATTTCAAGCTCTGCTTACTGAAATTGTTTTTCGAAATGAGAATAAAAACGTACTTGTTTTTATTACTTTTATTATTTTCATCGACCGCGATAGAAGGTTCAGCGTAAGTTGAATTCTTTTCTTTTTCTTTTCTTATTTGTTATTTTTCAACCACTTTCCACCTTCTCTTTTGTTCGGGGATAACCTCGACTATTTTGACTCTTTTTTTTTTTTTCGTTTTAACATCTGAATTACTCTTTTCTTTATGCACGATGCTGCGTGTTCCTTGATTCTCCCTCTTTTGTGCTCGTACAAGGGATATATTATACGTATATGTATGTAACTACTTCTCCTCTTCCTCTTCTTCTTTCCATAGTAGTCGCCTTAACTCTTTTCATTCTTTTTTGTTTTTGTTCCACCACCAATGTCATCCACCGCCGACTCTCTGAACCTCCCCATCATTGATCTCTCCAAGCTCGACAGTGAGTCGACGCAAGCCGAATTCTACAAGGAACTGCGCCACCTGGCCAGGGACATTGGTTTCTTCTACCTCGTCGGCCACGGCATCCCTCAGTCCGAGCGAGACGACCTCCTCGACGCCGCCAAGAAGTTCTTCGCACTGCCGCAGGACGTCAAGGATAAGATCTCGATGGACCACTCCCCCCACTTTAGAGGGTACACCAAGGTGGGCAATGAACGAACGCGAAATAAGGCCGACTACCGCGAGCAGTTGGACATTGGAAGAGAGGAACCCGCCAACGTTCTCCCTGAGGACGACCCTCACTTCTACCGCAACCTCCTGGGACCCAATCAATGGCCGGACGAGGTGCCGGAACTGCGGGAGAAGGCGCTCGCGTACATCGAGAAGGCACACGACGTACTCGTAAAGCTCCTCAAGGCGTTCCTGACAGCGCTGGAGGTACCGGAGGATAGCCTTGACCACGTGTATAAACATGGACGGAACTTACTGAAGCTGTCTCGCTACCCGGCCAACACCGGGGAGAAGGGAAAGGATCAAGAGCAGGGCTGCGGACCGCACAAGGACAGCGGTATTCTCACCTTACTCTGGCAAGACGACGTTGGTGGTCTGCAGGTGTACACAGAGGAGAATGGTTGGATCGATGCCCCGCCGGTGAAGGACGCGTATGTGATCAACATTGGCGAAACGCTAGAGTTGGCCACCAATGGATATCTGATTGCGAACATTCATCAAGTGGTGATGAAGCCAAACTTAAAGAAAGATCGTTACTCGATTCCTTTCTTCCTCGGACCTAGTTTGGAGTGTGAGGAGATACCACTGCTGAAGTTGCCGAAATCGCTGCAGGAGCAGGCGCGGGGCCCTACCTCCGACCCTATGAACCCTCTCTTCCGAAATTTGGGGAAGAACAGTATGAAGGGCCGCCTTCGTTCGCATTTGGGAACGACAGAGCGGTTTTACCCGAAGCATTTTTCCATTATTCAGGAAAATGGAAACATTTAGTATCCTTTTGTGGTTGGTATTCTTTCTCTTTTTCTCTCACGCTATTGTTATTTTTTCTCTCTTTCTTTTGACGTGGTACTCTTCTGTAAGGAATTGTTCACTGCTGTCTTCTGTTTTTTCTTTTCTTTTCGTCAACTGGATCGCATATAATTACTACTCTATTTTGGTTCTACAAACTAGTATAGTATAGTATATATATATATATATATATATATACACCATCGATAGATGCGATTCCAGTTCCTTTTCCCCCTGTCTCTCTCAAAGCTAAGACGAACGTTTATTTTCATTACTATTATTATTATTATTATTATTATTATTCAGGAGTTTGTGCTTTTTTTTTTTTATCTGGTAACAATAATTGGGAGTGCGGACTGTTTTTAGTGGTTGGACGGGAAGTGTGTGCGTGTATGTGCTTGCGGTTTTTGGTGTACTACTGTTATTTATTATTCATTACTTCTCCTTTTTTTTTACTAACTTTTCTAGAAATAGCCTAAAGAAGGAATAAAAAAAAGATAGAAAATCTTTCAAAAATAAATCTTATTCAAAATTGACCTACTCCCCCTCTTGTGTCTTAGATTTCGTGATTGAAAGGAGTATAATGTCCAAGGCACCAGTAGGAGCGGCAGCCACCGCAACTGACGACACGAGCAAAGCAGAGGAGAAGATTCAGTCTCTCTCCATTATTCATGACATTGAGGATAAGAAGGCGTGTCCGTGGAAACGGTTCTATCGCATGACGACTGTAACCCCAAAGTCCGACCCGGCCGTCCGCCGCTCCTCTTCCAACGTCGTTCGCGAGGTGACGGAGATCGATCCTTACTTCTCCGAATACCTGCAGTTCCTCCGGTGGCGCGGCGCCTCAGACCTGGTGGACGAGCTGGAGATGTTTGTCGAGATGCTCACCGAGACGGTTTTTTGGCGGTACGAGGCGGTGTACGAAGCCAACTTGTCGCTCCGTTTGTCGCTGTGTAGCGGTCGCGATGAACGGTTTAGAGAGTTGGAGGTGATGCTAACGGTGCCACAAGGGTACCCAGAGCCCGGGCACCGCGTGGAGGTCACTATTATCGGTGGCGACTCAGAGCCTGGCTTCAAGCTGCAGGCGGCCGACACACTGCAGGACTTTGCCTCTGGGATGGCGGAGTGTGGGGGCCCAGTGCTGTTGGCGCTGCTGACCACCGCGATGGAGGTTGTCAACGACTGTCCCTCCGTGCTCAAGTCGCTGACCCGGGGGATGTGCCCCTGCTGTGTGCGAACGATGCGGCAGAGCAAGATCAACCCCTCTCCCGTACCCATCCAACGTGAAGAGGTGGGCTGGAGCTGCATGGAGTGTGGATCGAGGGCCTACCTCATTCCCAACTTTCTCTACATTGATTATACCACCCGTCTGCCGATCCTCCCCGAAACCGTCACAGTGTTCAAACATTTCTTTACCCCCGCCGAGTGTTGCTCCTTCTGCTTCGACGATGAGATCTTCTCCCTGTTGAGTCTGTCGTGTGGGTGTTGGTGTTGCCTTCCGTGCTTGTTTACATTTTGTGATATTGCGGTGGGGGAGCGCCATTTCGCCCAGGCGACTTTCCGGACGCTCCATCACCTCCCCTATCCGGGCTCCAAGCAGTCCAAGGAAAGAGCAGAGTGGTTTCTGACGCCTCAACGAACGGAGGGCGAATTAAAAACCATCCAGGCAGGAGAAAAAGAGTATCCCTTTGAGAGCAACGAGTACAAATTCGGTGCGGGGGAGCTGTTTCTGGGGGTGGGTATCCCTTGCCCCAACCACAAGAAGGAGGTGAAGGAGTTAAGGAATGCGGCGGTGACGGTGGATGCAGAGGGTAACCTAGTAGAGCGTACTCTGACGGAACGACTGGTTTCTTCCCCGCTGGACACCTATCTGGTGTTTTCCCCCTGTTTGTTCTCCCTCCTCCCTACCCGGTCGATGCGACTGCTTCACTTCTTCTCGATGGAGTACGCTCTCAAATCAGTCCCTGGGGCGCTTATCTGCCCCCTCCCCAACTGCAAGAGTGTGCCGTTCCTCTCTTCTCACGTCGGCACGCACCCCTACTGCCCCTACTGCGGCTACTTCTTCTGCCTCAAGTGTAAGGAGACGGAGTGCAAGTGTGGGAAAGGCGGGGCACTGGTGACTATTAATGTGTTTAGCAATCCATATCTGCTAAAAGGGTTCTCGGCGTTGAATGCGTCGCCTCCCCCGAAGGAACCGCTAGAACCCTCCGCCCCACTGTGCCCCTCCTTGTTTGAGCCGGAGATGGTGACCGTGGCGGTGGTGGCTGACTTTACACTGCACCTGGTGGAGCTTCCGATGGACGGTAACTGGTATCGGGCGCTGATGACGGCCGGCAAGGAAGCCTACTTCATCCACAGTTACGCAGAGTCGGTACTGCGACGGGAGGAAATCTTTTTGGCGGTATTTCAGGGCGCGTTGCTCGACCCGACGCTCTCTCTTCGAGATCAACAAGTCCACGAACGGGCGATTGTTTTTTTGGTAGCAGTGTTCGACCTCGATGGGTCGATGAACCCAGTGGTGGAGTACTTGGATAAATTAGGGGTGCAGGTGATCACGCAGTCGAATACAAGCGAGGATCAGTCCAAGTGCTGTCCGATATGCTCCAAGCCAGTGGTGCACTACATCAATCATGGCTGCCACATCATCTACTCCTGCCACTCCTCCGAGAGTGACAGGGAGTGGTGCTACGTGTGTGGTAGTATCTCGACCGGCCATCAGTGCCCTAAGAAGTGCCCTTTGTTCTGTGTTACCAAGACCATCGTGAAGGAGGGGGGAGGGTTTGATGTGGTGACGGAGGGGTGCAACTGCACGCTGTGCAAGACGTGCAAGCCAATGCGGCCGTGCTCCCTCTGCGCTGGCTGCCCTGCCTGTGACATTCGTATAAGGCAGTAATAGTGGGAGAGAGGAGCGAACACTGACTCATTTTTTTTTTATCACTCTTCTGAGTATATATATATATATATATATATATATATATATATATATAATTTTACACATATCATCACGTCTGGCATTGATATGTATGGAGGAGTAAAGCACGCATGAACGTTCTGATCATTATAGTTCCTATTTTTTTTTTTTAAACCCTTTTTTTTTTTCAAAGTTTTTTTTCCTTTTTTGCCAAATGTCAGCCATCGATAATCTTAATCTCCCAATCATTGACTTTGCCGAGCTGGACAATGAGGGCACTCGTCCTTTGTTTTATAAAAAGTTGAGGGAGCATGCACGACAGTACGGTTTCTTCTACCTCGTCGGCCACGGCATCAACCCCGGTGACCTCGACGACACCCTCAACGCCGCCAAAGAGTTCTTTGCACTGCCGCAGGACGTCAAGGATAAGATCTCGATGGACCACTCTCCTCACTTTAGAGGGTATACCCGAATGGGGGGTGAGAACACACGCAAGAAGATGGACTACCGGGAGGTGTTGGACATTGGAGAAGAACTGCCGGCCGTGCGATACCCCGAGGACGACCTGGAGCACATTCAGTTCAACATGAGCGGGCCCAATCAATGGCCCGTGGAGGTACCCGCCCTAGAGCAGACGGCCATGCACTGGTTTCGCCAAGTGAAGGCCCTCGCCTTAAAGCTTCTACGAGCATTCCTCGTGGCACTCGGGGAGAAGGAAACGGCGTTGGATGACCTGTTGGCGGGAACACCGATTGACTTGTTAAAGATTTGCGTCTACCCGGCCAACACCGGGGAGTCTGGGGAGGCGCAGGAGCAGGGCTTGGGGCCGCACAAGGACACGGGTCTGCTCACTCTTCTCTGGCAAGACGACGTTGGTGGTCTGCAGGTGTACACGGAGGAGAATGGTTGGATCGATGCCGTACCGCTCAAGAATGCATTTATCGTCAACATTGGAGAGACGCTCGAGCTGGCGACGAACGGCTATCTGACCGCCGACATTCACCAAGTGGTGAGCAAGGTGAATGTGAACAAGCCGCGTTACTCGGTTCCCTTTTTTCTCCGTCCTACTATTAATTGTCTGGATATTCCGATCCTAGGACTGCCGGAGGAGCTCAAGGCACAGGCACGTGGTCCAGCGGCAGATCCGATGAACCCCCTCTTCAGAGAACCGGGGAAGAATGTCATGAAGGCGCGACTTCGAGCGCATTTGGGGACGACGGAAAAGTTTTATCCTAAACTGTTTTCGGTAATACGTGAAACTGGCAATGTGCCATGGTGAGCACTCGTACTACTACCGTTTCCTTTTTTTTTTCATGTTCTTGACCATTACAAACAGAAAAAAAAAAGGACCGGGTAATAACGATAAAAACGAAAGCGAAACACGTTTTCTAATTTTATTTATTTATTTACTATTATCATTGTCTCTCCCTTCTCTCTTTTTCGTTTACTTTCACTCTTTCTTTGTATTTTCTTTTTTTGTGAGAACGTAAGTTTTCCTTTTCTCTTTTTTCCTTTTCGTACCGTAATACTTATCACTGGTACTCTTTTTTTCTTTTTGATCTTTGAAACTTCTCTTTTTTTGTTTTGTTTTTTAGTTTTCGTTGGTAACAACAACAGGTTTGTATTCTCCTGTATCGAAATAATAAACTAAATAAATAAAAAAAAACAAAGAAGAAAATTTCTAAAAGAAGAAAAACAGAAACAATAAAGTATTTCTTTTTTTTTTTTCAGTGTATAGGGGGTTAAAACCTCCCCATAAAGAACTGATGTGCATCATTTGATCTGATTTCTTTTACTCTAATTTCTTTTTCTATTTTTCTTTTCTCTTTTTTTAGAAACTTAGAAGAAGTGAAAGGCTGTAAAAAAAGAAAAGAAAGAAAAAAGAGGCAAGTTTTTTTCTTATTTTGTTATTAATTTTTATTCCTTTTATACCTGTACGTTTACATTTTTACTTTTTTTTATTATTATTATTTCGTTTCGTTTTTTCCTCTCTCTCTCTCGCTAGGGTCCATTATTAGTATTCAATGGAAACCACACGGAGCGATAGCACAGCACCGCCATTAAAGTCGTTTAAGCAACCCACACTGGAGGGCACGGATCGTAATATAAACAAAGACAATAGTAATAATAATAATAATAATAATAGTATTACTACTAATAGCAGTAACCATCTAACGAGAAGTGGTTTCGGAGTACTGCATCCTCCGGCGCGTAAACTGCCGCCAGTGCTGGTAGATGAACTTAGCCTTCGCTCCCAGTCGCGGACGCCACCCTCTGCAGGACTGGAGGAGAGCCCAGGCCCTAGTCCTCCTCCTGCAGCTAATAATAATAATAATAATACGATGCATGTGAATCCAAATCAAAGTAGTCCTAATCCACCTCCCAAGTTTAACTGCCCTCCTCCGCTTGGCGGGTCGAACTCTCTTACCCCACTTTTTAACAATAATAGTAATAATAATAATAATAATAATCTTAATCCTAATGGTGATACGACTGCTGCTGCTGCTGGTAGTAATGTTAACAATACTAATAACATTAACTTTAAGCGATCCAAAAAAACCATTCGTATTTTTGACCCCTCTCATGTCCATCAAAGCGTTGCTGAAATTGGCGATACCGACAGTATTGACAGCCGTGCGGACAGTCTCTTCTCTCCTACCGACGAAACCACCCTTCGAGGCATTCGCAGCAACAGCAGCGTCTACCACGACCGCTCTCTCTCGGTAGCCTCCAACGTCAGTCTCACGCCTCGCAATCCTTTCGGCTTTAGAACGCCGAAGCTGACGACGTTGACGTATGGGGAGGCGCCTCGAGGAGGCAGTTGGGCCGACGCAGGCGGTACTGTGCAGCTCCCCTCCGGCCAGCGAGTGCCAGTCGGACTGCTAGGGGGCCTCGTAGAGGAGACGGAGGAGGAGGAGGAGGCGTGGGTGCGGCCGCTATCCGCCGACTATCACTCCACCATTCACAACTACTTTGACCGAAAGTTGGAGATGAACACGCATCCATTTATTCCATCCAACGACGACGATGGGGAGGGGGGAGCAGAGAGGGAAGTGGGGCTGAACTCCTTGTCCAACTTACCTTATGGGTCTGGCGACTTTCCTCATACCGCCTTTCGTTCTCCCGCTGGTTCCTCAGTCGACCACCTCCATCCTGCTGCCGACGACGCCGAGGTGGAGAGCTTGGAGGACCCGTTGGATAAAGAAGAGCGCCGACACGCTAGCGAGAAACTACGGGATAATATTATTTCCTCTCGTGAACAGTACACCCACAACCAACGAAGCGCCGCCCTGTCTTCCGATCCGGTGTCTTTCACGACTACCAAGACTGGCACCTCGGATAAAGAAAAAGGGGGCACCAGCACCAGCCCGGGCACAGAGGCCCCGACGGCGGCGGTATTATCGTCCGAGAGTACTTGCAAGGAGGGAAAGAAACTCGACAAGAAGAAAAGGGCCAGTAAGGAGAGGGCGATCGGCGGTGTTGCGAGGATGAAAGTAGAGGTAAAGTCCCAGGCTTCCAGCCGGCTCTCGGCCCGTAATGTACTCCAGCGAGAGCGAGGCGGTGACCCTCATAACACGTCCCCCACGGAATCCCTTCACGGCGAAAGCGAAAAAGAGGAGCGTAAGAAATACTTTGATCAACTCGCGGCCACGGTGAAACTGTTGCGAGACCGGCGTGAAGCGCAGGAAAAGATTGAACGGAAAAAGTTGGAGGCCCCTCGACTGCCTTCTATTGTAGCGGAAGGGGTCATGGAGGAGGGCGGGAGGGAGGTGTTTAACCAGCGACACTCTGTCGTATCCGTGAATCAAATGTACGCACTGGGTAACGCCAGTGCGGTGGTGAACCGTCAGTCCAAGAAATACTACTACCCTGACCTTACGGCCGAGGAGGAGAAGATGTTGGAAAATTTAGTGCGAGAGGCGAATGAGATAAAGTTGCGGATGAAGGTAAAGTACGATCCCAGGACGGTACAGGGCACGTGGGCGTTGTTGATCCGTGGGGATCAGTTAATGGACTTTGGTCTCGATCTCTACGGAGGGTTAATCGAGGAGAAAGTGTATCTCCCTCGGCAAATGACTGGCATGACGACAGAGAAGCGCATCACCTTTCTGTTCAGTATCCTAGATCAAACTATTGGACTGTACGACAATCAAAAAGAAATGTTTGAAAAACTTTCTGCGGCGGGTATCGCCCATCGCCGCTTCGGGGTTGGGGAGGCTGGCTTCTACGCCCTCCGCAACTCCTTTATGACCGCTTTTCACAAGTACATGTCCCCAGAGGTGTGCAAGGCCTCCGCGGCGGACTGGGCAAAGTTCTGGAAGTTGTCCATCAGTATTATGCTTCAGGCGGGGCGCTCCCCGGAAGGGGTAACCAACGGTGAGCTGTTTGCGGAGGAGTGTAGAAAAGAGATTGTGGAGGCGTTGGAGAGTATTGCCGCTGCCCACCAGCGGTCCAAAAAGCTGGAAGACCACCTTGTCCAGCGGATGCTGGCAAAGGCGGTGGAGTTTGATCCGCCAATGACACGGTATAAAGCCTTCTTTAGCACCCGCCGCGCCTGTGATCGTCTCTTTTCTTCTATTCTTGTCATCGCCAAGAACGCCTCCAACCCTAAAGAAAATGAAGAGTACATGGGTGAAATCGGCGCTCGTCACGTGGCTTACATGGTGAACCGTGAAGTGCTTACCGCCTTCGAGGCCCCTTACCTCCTCGCTTGTGAGAGTTTCCTGAAGGAGAAGTGGACGCCGACGTTACGGTACAATATGAAGCAGTTCTATCGGGACATGGTGGAGGGTATCGCTGCTGGTATGGACACGGGTATGAACACGGGGGAGAACAAGCGAGCCCCCGACGGCTCTTCCCCCTTCTGCTTATTGTTCACTGACATTGAGTCCAGTACCAACTTGTGGCAGAAGAATGCCAAGGTGATGAAGGAGGCAGTGGCGGAGCACCATCGTATGATTCGCTCCATTATTTCGGACTACAACGCCTATGAGGTAAAGACGGCCGGGGACTCGTTTATTATCGCCGCCAATGACGTGCTAGTGGGGCTGAAGATTTCGATTGCGATTCAGTTAGAGTTGATGCGGCACCTCCCCATCGTGCCCGGCTTCGAGATGCTGGACGAGGTGCAGGGCGGCGGCGACCCCTCCGCGTGGAGCAACCAGACCCTTCGTGTGCGTATCGGCATCGAACACTGCACGCAGGCGACCGCGACGTACGACACCATTCACCGTCGCTACGACTACTACGGCCCCAGTGTCAATCAATGCGCCCGTATCGAGGCGGCCGCGGCGGGAGGTCAGATCCTCATGTCGAAGGAAACCTTCAAGGCGCTCAAGGCCATCCCCGCCTTTCACGACGAGCCCTGTCCTCCAGAGTTGCGTGACCTCAGCGGGAATAGTCCGATGGATGAACGTGGCTTCGACCACTTTGTTGCGATGTGTGACGTAGGGAAGGCCAAACTAAAAGGAATTAGTAAAAAGGTTCGTCTGGCGTCGGTGGTACCTATGTGTCTGGCGGGTCGGGCGTTTAAGCTATGGTCCTCCGCCATTGATATGTAAATATATATAAAACAATACAAAAAAAAGTGAAACTATAATACCATATATGTAATTAAAGGGAAAGACAAAAAGAAAAGAAAAACAAAGATTGCATAGAATTAAATTGCTATTATTATTATTATTATTATTATTAGCAATACTAGTAATGCTTTTTTTTTTTGTATTTCAGAGTCACAAATTTCTAAAAAATAAAATAAAATACAAAAAAAAAAAAAGCAATTTAAGTGCAACAATAATGAAAACGTTTACGGACTCCTACATGCCCGAGCCCACTCACCGTATGTAAACTAACATTATAATAAAGAGGAAAAAAAAAGTTATTATATTTTTGTACAATAAATATCTTTTTTTTTTCTCTTCTTAATTTATTTTCCATTTGCTACTGTTCCTGTTATTATACTTTTTTTTTTTCGGTTGATGAATTCGTTGAACAACAAAACAAAACTGAAAATAAAAATAAGAAAAACAACAACTTAAAAACATTACTATGGCTGCCATTTTTGCCCTTTTTTTTTTATTATGTTATTAGTAGCCGTTACGTTTTTTTTTTTTTCACTCCCTTTCGAATAAAAATAAACTGCCAGACCTTTTCTTTTAATTTTAATTCATTCTTTAATGTAACGTTAAAAAAAGTAATCAAAAGAATGTGTGTGTTTCTGTTTTTCCTCTCTTTATCTGTGTGTTTTGCTGCTAACGTCCATTGTAATTTTCTCCCATTTTTTTTTCCTTTTCTTGTTTCAGCTGAATCGCTTCTATTTTTTATTTTTCATATTATTAAAGTTAAATACTACTAATTCTTTTTTCTTTATAACCTTTTTTTAAGTAATTTTGCTTAATTTCTTTTCACACCAAACAAACAAACAAAAAAAAAACAACAAACAACAATTACTTATACTACCAAAAATGTCTACCGATAATCTCAACCTTCCCATCATTGATCTCTCCAAGCTCGACAGTGAGTCGACGCAAGCCGAGTTCTACAAGGAACTGCGCCACCTGGCCAGGGACATTGGTTTCTTCTATCTCGTCGGCCACGGCATCCCTCAGTCCGAGCGAGACGACCTCCTCGACGCCGCCAAGAAGTTCTTCGCACTGCCGCAGGACGTCAAGGATAAGATCTCGATGGACCACTCCCCCCACTTTAGAGGGTACACCAAAACAGGCCGAGAGACCACCGGAAATAAGGCCGACTACCGCGAGCAGCTGGACTTTGGACATGAAGTGCCCAAGGCTTCCTACCTCCCCGAGGACGACCCTCACTTCTACGAAAACCTTCAAGGACCCAATCAGTGGCCGGACGAGGTGCCAGAGCTGCGGGAGAGAGTGCTCGCCTATCAGGAGAAGGGAAGAGCGGTGTTGGAGAAGCTACTCCGAGCCTTTTTGGTGGCCCTCGACCAGCCGGAGGATGCCTTTGACGAGGTGTTTAGTGGCACCCCAACAACACTACTGAAGCTGGTGCGCTACCCGGCCAACACCGGGGAGAAGGGAAAGGATCAAGAGCAGGGGGTAGGACCGCACAAGGACACTGGGTTCTTTGCTTTTTTGTATCAGGACGACGTCGGCGGTCTGCAGGTGTACACGGAGGAGAATGGTTGGATCGACGCCCCGCCGGTGAAGGACGCGTATGTGATCAACATTGGCGAGGCATTGGAGCTGGCGACGAACGGTTACCTACGCGCCAACGTCCACCAGGTGGTGATGAAGCCAAACATCAAGAAGGACCGCTACTCGATCCCCTTCTTCACCTTCCCCTCTGTGCACTGCGAGCGTCTGCCGCTGCTGAAGCTATCCGACGAGCTGCAGGAGCAGGCGCGGGGTCCTACCTCTGACCCTCAGAATCCTCTCTTCTCTCATCAGGGGAAGAACTACATTAAGAGCCGTCTGCGCTCGCACTTGGGGACGACAGAACGATTCTACCCGAAGAGTTTTGCCTTAATTCAGGAAAAAGGAAACATTTAATATCCATTATAGTTGGTATTGTTTCTTTTTTCTTTTGTATTTTTGTTTTTTTCCCCCTTTTTTTCTTTTTTCTTTTTTGTGTGTGTGTGTTTTAGTAAAACTTTAGCCGCTTTATAGGAAGTGAAAAAAGGGGGAAGAAACAAGGCAGCAGCCGGTAACGGAGGAGCTGTTTTTTTTTTTTCTTTTCGTCTACTGGATCGCATATAAAGAACTTTCCCTGTTTGGTTCTACGAAATATTATAATATATATATATACACCGTCGATAGGTGCGTTACCAGTTCTTTTTTTCTCTTTTAAAGCTAAAACGAACGCTTATTTTCATTACTACTATTATTATTATTATTATTGTTATTACTCAGGAGTTTGTTGTTGTAGAATGAAGTACGCCATTCACTCTTTAGATGAATGAAGTACGAAAATTGTATTCAAGCCTGACACTCTACTCACGTAGGAAAGTACTTGTGAACTTCCTGATATTTCTTCCCACTTCTCTGGAACTATTTTATCAATTTCCCTTTCTTTCTTTCTTTCTTTCGGTGTTTAGTGTTTTTTTTTTAAATATCCTCTTTCCGTGTTTCTTCACTCCGCCACCAATGTCATCCACCGCCGACTCTCTGAACCTCCCCATCCTTGACATTTCCAAGCTCGACAGTGAGTCGACGCAAGCCGAGTTCTACAAGGAACTGCGCCACCTGGCCAGGGACATTGGTTTCTTCTACCTCGTCGGCCACGGCATCCCTCAGTCCGAGCGAGACGACCTCCTCGACACCGCCAAGAAGTTCTTCGCACTGCCGCAGGACGTCAAGGATAAGATCTCGATGGACCACTCCCCCCACTTTCACGGCTACACCAAAACAGGCCGAGAGACCACCCGAAATAAGGCCGACTACCGCGAGCAGTTGGACATTGGAAGAGAGGAACCCGCCAACGTTCTCCCCGAGGACGACCCTCACTTCTACCGCAACCTCCTGGGACCCAATCAATGGCCGGACGAGGTGCCGGAACTGCGGGAGAAGGCGCTCGCGTACCACGCCAAGGCAACGGCGCTACTCCAGAAACTGCTCAAGGCGTTTGTGATTGCGCTTGGGGCACCGGCAGACTCCTTAGATAAGGTCTCGGTCGGGGGCCGGAACATCCTCAAGCTGGTGCACTACCCTATGAACACCGGGGAGAAGGGCGACGCACAGCTGCAGGGCTGCGGGCCGCACAAGGACAGCTGCTTCCTCACCCTCCTCTACCAAGACGACGTTGGTGGTCTGCAGGTGTACAACGAGGAGAAGGGTTGGTTCGACGCCCCGCCGGTGAAGGACGCGTATGTGGTGAATATTGGAGAGGCACTCGAGCTGTTGACGAACGGGTATCTGATTGCGAACATCCACCAGGTGGTGATGAGGCCAACCACGAAGAAGGACCGCTACTCGATTCCTTTCTTCCTCGGGCCCAGTCTGGAGTGTGGGGAGCTGCCGCTGCTGAAGCTGCCCAAGGAAGTGCAGGAGCAGGCGCGGGGCCCTTCCTCCGACCCTATGAACCCTCTCTTCCGCCACACTGGACAGAATATCGCCAAGAGCCGTCTGCGCTCGCACATTGGTACCGCGAAACGCTTCTACCCGAAGCACTACGAGGAATACCGCAAGAACGGCATTATTGGGGACATTGGAGAATCGTACTAAGCACGCACGGCACCCTTCCCCTTTTTTTCTACTTTGAACCATACCATATGCAGTAATGAATAGGTATGCGGTTGGTTGGATATTTAATTTTTTTTTCCCTTTTCTTTTCTTGTTTCTCTCTCTCTTGTATCGGGTAATCGATACTCATCAAAAAACAAACAAACAGAAATACGAATAGACTGACGGAATTCACTTCAGCGCCATAACCTGGAGCCGTTTCTGAATTCAATCGTTGACTTTCACTTTCCTCCATTTCTTTTTTTCTTCGTTATTGTGTCTTCCTCTCCCCTGTTCAAAGAAGTGCGTTGTTACGTTATATGTAGTGTTTGAGTCCTTTAGTCTGGCTGCGTGGCTGAACTGTTCTCTTCTTCACTTCCCCCTCCTCTCTCCTTTTCCCTTTCCTTGAGGTTTCTCTCTCGCTGAAAACCAAACCAGTGATCGCCTTCGCTCGTCGTTATTTACGTGCCTCACTCCGCCACCAATGTCATCCACCGCCGACTCTGTGAACCTCCCCATCATTGATCTCTCCAAGCTCGACAAGTGAGTCGACGCAAGCCGAGTTCTACAAGGAACTGCGCCACCTGGCCAGAGACATTGGTTTCTTCTACCTCGTCGGCCACGGCAACCCTCAGTCCGAGCGAGACGACCTCCTCGACGCCGCCAAGAAGTTCTTCGCACTGCCGCAGGACGTCAAGGATAAGATCTCGATGGCAAACTAGGGTAGCGGAGCTTTTGTTACGCTTCCTAGGGAGTGTATCGACTGTTTCCTGTTTTTGTTTCACTTTTTGACGCAAACGAGAG
Source organism: Angomonas ambiguus (assembly GCA_019695575.1). NCBI lineage: Eukaryota > Euglenozoa > Kinetoplastea > Trypanosomatida > Trypanosomatidae > Angomonas > Angomonas ambiguus. The sequence goes on along the minus strand of JADNSB010000021.1, from coordinate 123,552 downwards.
GGCGCGGCTTTGGGGTTTCCTCTTGAAGCTGTTTGGGTCCTTTAAATTTGGGTCGTTTTCGGCTTTTTGGTCCGTCTTTTTATGTACTTTGCTTAGCAGGGGGTGGGGTTTGGTTCCTCGGTGACCGCAGGTGCATCGTTCTCTTTTTCGCCGTGGCGGGGGGCCTGTTCGGTGAGAAGCACCGCATCTCTTTGAGCTTTGAGCGATGGGGGAGCGGCCGCCTGGCGTTTATGCCAAGGGGGGGGTCATTCATGGCCTCGCTAACCACATTGGTTTATTTTTTTGTGGTTAACTTGCTTTGTCAACCCCTTTGTCCCACTCTCTCATTTTTTGATAGTTTACAGTGTCTTCGCGTTGTAGTCTTGATAACTTTATCAGTTTTATTTTTATAACTCAAATTTCTTAAATGGTTGAGAAAAAATATTTTGTAAAGGGCATCCAAAATGTTTTAAATGAGGAGGACGTTCGATCGTATTTTAAATCTTACGAGGAGAGCCTTTGCTTTAATATTGTCAGAAGTAAGGACGGGAAATCATTTGGATACGGTTGGCTTACGGGAATTAGCTTCCCACCGTCTATTTTTAACACTACCCATAAAATAAAGGGTGTTGAAATTGTGGTATGTGGCGACGCGGGGGCGTGTGGCTTACTCGGAAGTGAATCCCAGATCACACCCCGTGATTTCGCTTCTCATGGAGCATCACATATCGATCAGTCCCTGTCTTCATCATTTCACTCTACAGAAAGCGGGGAAACTAGTGGCGAAATTGTTCCATCTGGTGTATCCCACAGCTTCTCTTTTGGTGATAAAATGAAAAGAGAAAAAAAATATACTAGTGAAGAAGACACAATTTATAATAAGCAGTGGAATAAAAATAATAGCACTTGGGGGAAAAGGGACAATAAAAATACTTTTATTAATAATAGTGGCGTCAGCAATAGTAATGCGGTCGGTTTAGCTTCCGTTAGCATTGCCAATTGTAATAATAGATTTATTCCTTCAAGTAATTGCGTAAATAGTAATAACAATATTAATAATAATAATAATAATAAAAACGCTATTAATAAAAGTAATAGTATTAACTATCTAAATCGAGGAGGTAGTAACCCCCAAAGAATAAGCACGACGGATTTTCCTACTCAATACGACAATTCTTCTGAGTATTTTGTCTGTGTTCCTTATAGTATTTGTCCAACTGGATTTTTATCGGATCCCAGAGTGTGTACCGCTCGACTAGACCCTTTTCAAATTGGATCTCTGGTTCTTGAGACGCCTTATGCGGCTTGCGAGGGTTCTTATCCTGTTCCTCCCCCGCCGCCCCCTCCCGGACCGCCCCCCAACTTTTCAAGCTAGTAGTCTACTCCTTTATTTTATTTTTTATTTGCTAATTAAGAGGAACACAATACGAATTCGGAAGTGATCGTAGTATACATTTGTTTTAGAGAAGAATAATTTAAAGATTTCTACAAAGTATCCAAAGAAAAATATTTTTCTGGTGAAACGCAGCAAAAAAAAAAAATAAAAAATAAATAGCAATTGAGTTTCTCTATTTTTTTATTCACATTCCAATACAAAGTACATTACTTCAATAATACGAAGTATAATAATTTGAGAAAGTAAATATACTTGATCAACTAACTTTGAATTATAATAACAATAGTAATAATGTAGTAAAATTCTACTACTTGTAATATTTTAAATTAAGTTAATTGAAATAGTAATAAATGAAAAATAATAATCCTCTCGGGAGAAGTTCAGAGGATCCTGTAGTACAAACGTGTAATTGATACCAAAAGCAACAACAAACTAAGTCTTGGTGGTAATGCCCCAAACAATCTTCTGTTTACTCCGTTAGCCCACTAATTAATAGTAGAAGTAGCGTAGTGGATAGTAACAAACTAAGAAACAAGATGAACGAATTGCTGCCAAAGACGTTGTCTCCGTTTATTCGTGATGCCTTTCAAGCTGCTTACTGCATGAGAGTCAATATATCTTTGAAATCGTAATAACCCAAAACATATTTTATAGGGTCTTTGGTATAAGTAATAATGTGGACAATACTTCTCAAAGTTATGTACATCCGTTTTCCTATTTACATGTTTGGGTACGTAAAAGAACCTGATGATGCCGTTTGTACCAGTTTATTTTTACGTTAGAGTGATGCTGATAAAAGAAAGGAAAATAATAAGCTAACTCTGGGTCAAAACTAGAGAAAGCTAGAATAAAAATATGCTGCGCTTTCATTTACCTTCTAAAACACATCGCTTTTATTTGAATTATTAGTGAAAAAAAAAGTTAGCAATTATAAGAAACCCAACTGGAATAGTAGTTGTGACAAGGAGAACGAAGTTGAATTCAACTTAAATCTTAACTGCCATAATTTTAATAATAATAATAATTGAATTAATAATAACAGTAATAATAATAAAAGGATAAAAATAGTAGTAACGATAAATGGAACACTGTTCTTCTTGTCAGGGCTGTAAAAAAAAGTTCACTAATCACAACAGTTGTAGTGGCGGAATTCATAACTGTAGGAATAAGTATGTTAGTGTCAGCAGTTTGGATAAGGAATATTAAACACTTTATAACAGGATTAATAATAATAATAATAATAATCATAATAATGTAAATATGTAATCTATTAGACGACTCGAGATATTTAAAAATAACCAAATAATGACAATGGTGCTTTTTTAAAACCAGTCAAAAGACAATTGTGAGTAAGGTTATATATATATATATATATATTAAGAGGGAAAACAGAAGACCATTCCATTTTACCAACCTTTTTCTGCCGCGTTACAAAAACATCTGAAAAATTAGTATATTTGGGTTATTATTATTGTTATTATTGTTGTTTTTATCATTATTCACTTTTGTCAAGTGATAGTATTAATTTTGATAAAAAAAAAAACCTGGTGTGAATGCCGTTAGTTGGACCAATTAATAAACAATAAGTTTATAAATAAAAAAAAATTCGTTTGAAAAGGTGTTCAGGAAGACTATAATCAATTTTGAATACAGTTAGAATATTATTTTTCATTTCTACTTATACTGGAACAGTTATTTATTTTAGTTGCGCCTAGTATTACCGTCGTAGAATAATTCAACAAAACCACATTCTGTGCGTTTAGTGCCAAGATTAAAAAAAAGAGCCCCAACCGAGTTACTATCATTTTTATAGTGCAAGTGTTTATAGTTAACATTACTATTATTAGAACCTTAAATATTTCGAAATTTTGTAGGTTGACAAGAAAACTACCTCAATAACAAATTGTAATAGTAGTAATAATAATAATAATAATAATAATAATAACAATAATAATAAAACAAAAATAAAAGGTTAAAGAATTGGAAATGTAAAGTTTTTGACAACAAGCAACTTTTAATTAAGATATGTTGCTGGTATTTACCATTTTTATCATGAGAAGCTCCTGACCTTAAAAAATAGAAAGGTTGAAATTTTTTCTACATCGCGTTGATTGTTTTGGCAGGCAGCGAACAGTGTAACCAAACGGTTTGTTTTCGTAGTTTTGTAGTGGGACTTTTTTTTATTATTATTTACACCTATCAACAGTTATCTCTATGAGCCCATATTTGAGAAGGATTCTTTTTGTTCTCGGTGAATTCCGTTTTGCTTTGCTCCTTCAAAACAACCAAATTTATGAAAACACACGTGAAGTAAGCAAAAAGTATTATCGGCTGTCTGTATTGTGTGTAAAAAAAAAAAAAAGCAACAACAACTGTTTTTAATGCAAATAGGGTTTGTCATGAATTTTATCGTGGAAAGTGTAGCCTCGTTTAGGCTATTGTCCGCAATTACCGTCAGACTGGGGTTGATTAAATAGTTCGTGTCGTTCAGTTTTAGTGAGCTGCAAAAAATTAAAGTAGTAATTGCGACCTAAAATTCTGAAAAAGGAAAAAGCGGAAGCATACATCAAACGAAGACTAAAGCACATCTTTACGACTGTTACTGTCAGTAGTAGAGTCTTAAGGGTAAATATTATGATTTTAAACGTTAATAGTACTTGATACAATAACAAGGTAAGTTGTGGTAATGACATGTGATTTTTCATGTCTATTTTTTTTTTTTTTATGCGTGGCAGACAAAGTACTAACTATTACGTTTTGCCTTTTCCCTTTATACTTTTTTTTTTTATTATGTGGTGAAGTTGTCGTTGAATCTTTCGTTCACATCCCCCTTTTCTTTTTATTATTATTGTGTTTAGCAATGCTAATGTATCTTTTCTTATTTTTTTCCTACGAGATTTCTCTACAAGTCTCTGTTTTTTTTTATATATATATATATACGTATACATCAACAAAGGCTAGGTGAAGCTTTTTAAATTCTATATTCATTTTTTTTCTTCTACTTTTCGTTATACTCTTTTCTAGCCCTCGAGCAAGGTGATATTAGATTACAGATAGGTGAAAGTTTCCCGAAAAGAAAAATACAGTAATTGTAATCACGGTAAAATAAGCAGCACATCAGTTAGATGGACTCCCTACTAAGCGCTGCGGGAGATGCAGCTGTAAAATTCCCTTTATTACACGACTATGAGAACAAACCACTTGCCTACGGAACGGCAGGCTTTAGAACGGAAGGTGTTATTATACCTCCTCTAGCGGCGCGTATTGTTTTTATAGTACAATTAAGGTTATGGTGGGGAAATCAACACAACGTGAATCAGCACATTAACGGAGGAGTTTCATTGGGATTGATGGTAACGGCGTCTCATAATCCCCCCAGGGATAATGGACTCAAAGTGGTGGACTACAATGCAGAGATGCTGGAGGATAAGTGGGAGGTGTGGTGTGGACGAGCGGCTAATGCAGCAGGCGCAGAAGACTTGATAACTGTTTTACAAGAATGTGCTTCCTGTTTTAAAATTACACCCCCCGAGACCAGCGTTAATAACTGCTGTTCCAATATTCAGCTAGGGAGAGATACACGACGCTCTGGACAGGCTATCCTAGACTGTGTTACGGATACCCTTTCTCTGTTGGGATGTAGTTTTTGCGACCACGGGATAATCACTACACCTCAACTACACTTTCTCGTGAAAGAGGCCTCCTATAATGAGAGTCTTTCCCACGACGGCGGTCGGCTCTCCGTAAACTTGTATTATCAGACCATTACCAACAGCTTTAACGCCTTGACAAAGCTATTAGACCTCCCAGTCCCTGAACAACCCAAAACGATAGTAGTGGATGTCGCCAATGGGGTTGGCTTTCACGGTCTGTGTGAGCTAGCTGAATATTCAAAGTCCACGGAGACGGACACGTTAGGGAAATATTTCCGTTTTACGTTACTCAATACCGAAGTTGACAACGATGACAGACTCAATAAAGAATGCGGCGCCGACTACGTTAAAGTCAGTGGAACTCCTTCTTCCTCCATGAAGGAGTGGTGTGAGTCTTCGCTGGAGAAGGAGCCTTTACCCCACTTGTACTGTCTCGACGGAGATGCCGATAGATTAGTTGCACTGTACCACTCCGACCCGCACACCTACTCTCTTCTGGATGGAGATAGAATCTGTATTTTGTACGCTCAACTGTTGCGTTGTTGTCTTGGACCTGCTGCGGATAGACTAGATATTGTGGTGGTGCAGACGGGGTACGCCAATGGGGCCTCTACACATTTTGTCAAGAATAAGCTCCTGTTGCCCTGTCAGCGGAGCAACACTGGCATCAAGTTTCTACACGAGATTGCGAAGCATCACGATATTGGGGTGTATTTTGAGGCCAATGGTCATGGTACGATTTTGGTAAACATGGCTCAATGTGTGAAATCATTCGAAGGGTTAGCAAAGGGGGAAATGGAGAGATTTACTAGTATCCTAAAGGGGATACAGTCTCTTGCTTCTCAAGTCTGCGGAGATGCAATCGCTGATCTGCTCCTTTGTGAACTGGCACTTGCCGCCACGGATCTGACTTGGAAGCAATGGTCAGAAACTTATACGGATTTTCCAGCACAGCTGTTTAAACTATCGGTTCGACACCCCAGTCGAATTAGAACTAATCCTAGTAACGAAACAATCGTAGAGCAACCGGAGGGTCTTCAAGAGGAGTTGAACGCTGCGGTAAGGGAAGTCCGCTGCTCTCCAGAAACGGCGAGAGCATTCGTCAGACCGAGTGGTACAGAGCCAGTAGTTCGTATTTATGCAGAGTGTGCTAATGCGGAGGACTGCGACGCACTCGCCGCTAGTATTGAAAGTATTGTGAAGTCTTTCTGTGACACTGACGAAAGCTTCTAGTAGAATTAACAATGCTTTTTTTTTTTTTTAGCCCCCCTTTCAATTGTGAATCTGTTAAATAAAATTGAACAATTATAATTAAAAGGAAAAACAGTAAACCTATCACGTGTGCTCTCGAGATTGCCTTTTCAATTCAACAAGATACAAAAAAAGTTAACACTTCACTTCATTATTTGACTATTTCCTCGTAATGGCTTAAAACCACACACACACTCTCTCTCTCTGCCCCTTAGTTTTTTTCTGTTTGAGCCTTCAAAGCCGTATAGCTTTAAAGTTTTCAATCTAGCTTCGAAAAAAAAAAAAGTCCGTCAACTTTTTCTTTTTTCCTATTTTTTTTTTCATTCTTTTGTTTTTCCGAAACCTAAGGATGAACCCGAAGAAACCTTTCTTCACCCTACTATGCCTGACCGCGGTACTGAGCATGGGGGTGCACGCACTGAAGTATGCACCCTCTTCCCCCGTGGTGGATGTTCCCTTCTTGGTTATCCCCGACGCTGGCGTAGGCAATATCCTCTACCTGTCGTACAAGGTCACTTGTTCACAAAGGGGTGCCGTGGGTGGTATCTGTGACCTCAGTGACACCGGGGGCGCCAACACCCACAACTCAACCACCTGCGTATTCAATATATCCTCGAACGATCTGGAATTACGCGCGGTGACGTCCCGTGATTCTGATGTTCCCATGCTATACTGGTGCGATAAGAACGACCGTATGGTGGGCGAGTTCCAACTTCACAAGATGCAAACGAATCTCGAGTATGTACTCGTGGGGAAACCAACCGTTCTTACCTTCAACGACCCAACTCCCTTACCATCTACTGTGTACATCGACGGTTTTACTGGATGTAATAGTGAGAGTGCTACCAAAGTGGAAATGAGAATTTCCCGTACCTTTACGACTCCAGAATTGTCTGGTGACTTTACGTTCCTCTGCCTTTCATTCCGCGATGTACTGGGCAACAATGTCGTGGTTCCTGTCGGTGTACTGGTGGTATCCAATGGCCTTCGTGTTTCATCCGAGCTGAAGGGATTGCGCCACACCACGGTAAGTATCAAATCGAATGGCAATTTCCCCAGTTTCGCTCTGTCGACGGACCCCAACTGTTTGGACCTCGAAAAACCGACAGTGATGAGCCGTATTGAAGGCGGTGCCCCCCTAGCGATAGAGGTGCCGAAGGGCTTCTACTATTTATGCGCTTTCAAATTCATTAACAATATTAACTTTGGCGCTTACATTCCTTTCCACCCTGACCCCAAAGTCGAACCTTCGTTCGAAGTCCAAGAATACGGCATCCAGCCCCACACCATGTACACCGAACTGGCCACGAATATGAGGCTGACGATGGATTCGCCAGAGGGTGCCGAGATTGGGCTGTTCCGACAGGAGAGTTGCAAGACGGCTGTCGTGAACTGGGGGGAAACACTGACGTGGACTGTCAATACGCCCGGTAAGTACTACGCTTGCTTTCGCCAGGGGGATGCGATTGTTCGCTCTGCCCAGATCACGGTCCTCCCCAAGCCCACTGTGACGTACTCCCGCAGCACCGCTGTGCGTGGACTTTCCCTCACCTTGACCCTCGACCGTCGTGACAGCACGGGGTACATTACTAGCGGACTTTCCTCCACTGTGGACTGCGGTAACCTCTCTGTCAGCCAGAAGAGCGACAAGACTGGTTCCAAGTTTGTGTTTCGAGTCCCGACGGACGCCGCACCCACGATGTACACTTGCGTCTCGACTCCTCTCGAACAGTCAGAGAAGAATGACGAGGCCGCCAAAATTCCGGAGTATGAGATTGACGAGGTCTATATCTACCAAATGGGTTCGGTGACCACTACTCAGTACCCCCTCACCTATCCTCCTCTCCGCACCCAGAAGGACATCACCATCAAACTGGACCGTAATGACGACGGCGGCACTATCACGTCAATTCGCTTCCAGCCTTCGTGGCTGGGATGCGATGCTGCGATGGAGGACGGCAATAAGAACAGTTTTGTTTTGTCAACATCGACGAACGAACTGAAGCCGGTAAACTTTCCTACGGACGGGGAGTGGAAACTGTGTGCCTGCGAGAGTGATGTGCTGGGCAACACCTTTAGTGAGCTGCGGAATGTGACGGTGTATGGGAATGCGACTTTCTCTCCCCACGGCCTCCTGAAGAAATTTGCGAAGACTGTTTCCATCTCGAAGATCCCTTCAGGCGCTAAATTCTACTTTGTGGAGAAGTCGAGACAGTGCAACGAGAAAGGCGAGGATGCCAATCAGCTGTACAGTGGTACCTCTTCCCTCGATACCTCCCCGACGGTGACCGATACGATCCAATTCAGCGAGGTGACTAAGCTCACTCTTTGCGTTGAATATAAGGGCGCAACCAGGGATAAACTCGATTCGGGTGAGTACCAGAACGCTGGTGAGCTGTCTGTGGGGGAACCCATTGTGTACCCATCGTTTGTGGTTGCGGGTTCGACCACCAACCTTGCCTTCGCTGTACCGGATAACAGTCTGTTGGTGGACAGCGTCGCGTACTGGAGCACAACCGCCACGAGCTGCTCGGGCAGCATCCCTAGTGCCTCTGTTCAACTCAATGTCATGTCGCCCGGTTCCACGGCCCCGTACGTTGAATTTTCGACTGATGACGGTATGATTGGCAACACGTATTTGGTGTGTGTCGGACACGATAACACGTTTATCTCGGCTGGCACGGTCCAAGTGGTGAAAGCGCTGGAACTGTCCCTCCCCGGAAATGCCGCCGCCACACTGACGTCTACTGTGGTGACCTTTACGGGTGAAGCCCTTAAAGCGATGCTCCCCGGTCAGCTTGTGGTGGTGGGTGCTAACGAGGATTGCAGTGATATGTCGCCCTCTGACATTCTTGCGAAAGGAGTCATCAAATCCAATGGTGTGACCGATCCCTTCCTTGCCCCTGTCGTCACGACTGCAACGGATTTTACGATTTGCGTGAGGAAGGAGACGTCGTTGCTGTCAGACACGGTTGGGTACACCCATGTGGGGAATATCGCGGTGTACAATTTCACGTCGTCTGCTACGTACGTCCAACTGGACCGCATGAATGATTTACAGGCGTGGCCTCTGGGCAGTGACACCTTACTGTTTCTGACCCCGTGCAGTGGAGAGAGTTGCACCTCTGCTCATACGACGTGCAAAAACTCGAAGACACGCTACATCACGAGCCCGTCGACGAAACTGACCGGCGCTCCTGTGGGCACCTACCTGGTGTGTCAGGAGTCCAAGCGTCCGGAGTCTGTGGTGGGTTCCAATACAACGGTGCAGGTGGTGGAACCCTTCGAACTCGAACTGGGTGATGTGAAACAGGTGAAGCAGTACGTGCCGTTCAAAGTGACCATCAAAGGCGGTCCCAGCGGTGTTACGCGAGCCGACCCCGTATACAATCTGCGCGTGCAGCCTGCCGTTGTGGACTGCTCCGAGGAGCCCTCCGAGTCTGAGACCTTCACCGTCAAGGGCGGTGTAAACGAGCTGACCGTTACTGAAAAGGTGAACCCCAAACAAGACATTGTATTCTGTTTGAAGGTATCTGAAACGCAGACCATCAACGCGGGAAGGTTCTATTTGGACGTCTACATGAGCCCCTCTGCGATTGTCGGGTGTGAAGAGACCAAGATCACGTCCTCGGCGGAGACAACCGGCATTTCTGTGGGTATTTTCAACGCCTCCGATTGCAAACATATCATCGCCAGCTCTACTCTCGACACGGATAAGACGACGACTTTGACCGTTGATTTGCTTGACACCCACAAGGACCTGAAGGCTGTCTACTACTGCGAAATGACGGGCGGTCGTTTGTACACGGTGAAGGGTAAGATGGTCCTTCTGCGCCGCACGGGGTGTACTGGCGGAGCAGCCGCGAGTATCCAAGACATCCAGGTCGCTCCTGGAGTGAAGATCACGGACTTTGGAATCGACAAGACCGTCCTGAGCGAGCCGCGCCTCTCGCGATCCAACCTGTGCACGAACTTGCTCCCTAGGACGGTCAACGATAACGGCTACGTCCCTCGTTTCGATGAAGACGGTAAATTCTTTGTGTGTGCCCGACTGCTGGCGGACAACAGCTACGTCTTTACGACGGCTGAGGCCTCCCTGACGGTAGACAAGTACACGGCTACCCCGACCTCTGTGTTAAGTCGATACAACACCACGATTGGCCGCGAGAGCAACACGACGGTGACGCTGAACTATGCCACCCCTTCGGCTACATCGGTGTTCAGTGTGTCGCCGACTTGTGTCCCCGCACTGCTGGATGCGTCCGGTGCTGGGTTCGCGAGCTCGTCGAGGGAGGGGACGTACAAGTCGACTGGTGTCAACGGCCTTGTGTACGTCTGCACGAAGAGCACGGAGGATTCCAACCAACGCCCGATTGCAACCCTCCTGTCTGTGACCCCGCCTGCCGTGAGCGACATGACTCCAGCCATCGTCATCGGGAAAACGTTTAGGGCGAAACTGCGCGCGGACATGAAGGTGAATGGCAACCTGATCTATTCCATGGTATTCCCGGAAACTGACTACCTCTACAAGCCCTACTTTGTCAGCGACAATCGCAGCGTATTCCTTTCCTCCGATAACTGTAAGAGCGGCCTGCCGAATACAGTCACGAAGTCGGTGAATGGGGCGGACAATAGTGTGTCGTTCGAAATCCCTGATGACGGCACTCTGAAGAAAATTTTGTCCGTGTCGCTGTGTGCTGGCACCCCCGCCGGTATCGTTGTTGTGGCAGACGTCCCTGTCCTGCACACTCTTATGACCCCTGATAAATACGTTTCCGGCTCCTTCACCCGGACATTCATCCCCTCTTTGCCTAAGAAGACTTTTAAATTGGTCTTGTCGAACAGCGACTGCTCCGTCGATAGCGTGCTGCCCGTCTTCGAAACCAACGAGGATGGCTACGGCTATATTAATTTGACTAACTTGAAGGGTGGTGCCGCGAAGCTGGGAACATACTGGGTCTGTAACACCGAAGAAGGCTCTTCTGTGGCGTTAATTGAGGTGATCAAGGGGTTGAAGTATGATGTGACGGGCAGCGTGTTTGTGGTTGGTGTGCCCGGAGTGGTGACTCTTCTGGATGATCTGACGAAGGAGGAGTTGGTGTCCGGGCTCAGTACGAGCAGTGAATGCGAGAGCACGGATGGTACGTACGGCGATTGGGAAGGTATCTCGGATACCAGTATCATTGTGACGGCTACGTCCCCTAAGGACACCCTCTACCTGTGTGCCAGCGTTAAAGAGAACAATACGATTACGGCACTTCCGCTGAACCGTGGGTTCTCGTTTGTCCAGACCAGCATCTCGTTCCCTTTCGATCAGTTGAACACCTGCGACTCCTTTACGGTCGATCAGTGTGTGGCTCCAGGGTACTCTCTGGGGTCCGGCGCCGTGCTGGGTATTGTCTACGGCAACTGCTGCGACCGCTCTGCCCAGTCCAACGCCTTGGGCGTTACCTCGATGGACTCGGGATCCACCTGCGCGTTGACGCCTGATGCCTCACGGGTGCGCGAGCACCCCAGCGGGACCAAGTTCAGTGTTTGCGCATGGAGCAGGACGGACCCCAACTACTGCGTGAAGTTCGGAGAGACGAATGTGTCGACGGACTGCACCAGCAGAGCGACTGGTGGAGACGACGATGGTGGCCTGAGCACGGGGGCACTGATTGCTATCATCATCTGCAGCATTGTGGCGGGTCTTTTGCTCATTGCCCTCATTATATTCTTGATCTGGTACTGCTGCTGCCGCAAAGAGAACTCCGAAATCAAAGACAAGCAGCTGGTGGCCCTACGTCACATGGAGAACCCTGAGGGAGGCGATTACGATTTTGAGGGTGTTGCCGGCTCCCAGCGCCACCCGCTCATGTACTACCCCGCGGATGGCTATGACCTGGTTCCCACTGATACTCGGTACTCCATTGCGACCAGCCGTCTGGGCAATGTTGCTGAAAACATGGAGGACGACGAGAGGGACCAAATTATACTCGAGGAGGCGCGCGAACGGTACCAGCTAAGACTCTTGTTCAATGAACAGACGGAGTTGATGCGACAGACTGGGAGGGGTGACGTCAGCCTCGACGACCCACAAATGATCGACCTTGAAGAAGAGCCGGAGGAGAACTCCCTGGATAGTAACGAGCCCAAGAACCGCCATGCGGAAGTGGACATTGACTCGCTACCAGCCTCTCAGGAAATACCCCGACAGAAGGTGGCGCTCCCCATGCCGAACTTCGAGGACACCTCCGAGGCCAGCATCCCTGACCTCCTGCGCCCCGACGATGACGATGAGAATGAACTGAGTACCACCAACACGCAGCTCTTCCACGACGAGAAGAAGTTCCTGCTAGCCCAGGAGGACACCCGCCGCCGCCGTCTACGCAACTGGGAGGAGGAGGAGCGCGCGTACTTGGGGGCGGTGGAGCTGGCGGAGCGCAACGGTGAGGCGCCCCCACCACCGCCGACGACGGAAGGGGAGGAGCGCACCCCTTCGCGGCGCCGCAACGGCCGTGTCAGTCGCAACAGCGCTGCCGAGCCCCACCGCGGCCCCGAGGCAGAGTTGCCGACCGATATGCTGGCCCATGCCCGCGGAGTCCGCTTTGAAGCAGGAAAGTAAGTAAGAACCGCCACACAACAGACAAACACAAGAAAAAAAAACACGACCTTTTCTTTTTATTCTTCTTTCATTGGTTCTCTTGTTTTTGTTCCCCCTCCCTCTCCCTTTTTCTTTTCAATTAAATGTATCTAAAGGTTCTGATTGTCGCAATACTGAAAAGAAAAGCGGAGTTAAAAAGGTTTCTGGTATAACGTTTTGCAACATGAAGCAAAGTTTAAGCTGGTAAATCGAAATTAAGAATGAACGAATCACCGTGATCAGACCCAGAATTTTTTTATATTTTTATTCTTCAATCTTCAAGCGCCGTTTTTTTTTTTTCATCATCCTTTTTGTTACTGCGGATTTTTATTTTTATTTTCAAACCTTTATATAACAACCTATATGTATCTGTCTCTTTTTTTTTTCTTCAGTTTTATTATTTCATCTTGAGGACGTGTCTTTTGACGGAAAGACTTAGGGAACGCCTACCTGTACCTCTCCCTTCCTCCCTTATGCGTCCGAAAGGTGATCTAATAATAGTACTCTTTTCCTTTTTTTAAAAAAACTAATAAAAAAATAAGTGTACTTCTATAGTATAAAAAAATAATTAAAAAAAATACAATCCTACAAACAGAACCCCCCCCCCCCCCCCCAAAAAAAAAAAAAAAGTAACGAAAAGAAAATCCATTAAATAACAATTAAATAAAAAATATATATTATATAAAACAAAAATTAAATGAAAGCTACCCTACAACCCCTTTCTCGATTCATTTTTTCGTGATGAATAGAAACAAAAAGAAAGGTAAGTGTTGACAACAACAAAAAACAAACAAAAAAAAACTGTACCACCACAGCCGATGTAAGTAAACAGGAAGATTTATCTTCTCATTTTTTTTTGTCGTCACTTCTGAGAAAGATTCGTTTTCTTTCTTGCCTTATGTGCACTTGGCATCGTACATAAATATTTATATTTATATATGTACACGAACGTGACGTTTTCTTCTACCCATCGGAGGGATCGCGAGCCCGGCTTTCTTTTCCTTTTATTATACTCTTTTCTCATCATTATTCCACCTCTTACGACTGCGTCGTCACTTTTCTTTTTTTTTTATTTATTTATTGACTCGTTGTAAGAGAAAAAAAAGTTAAAGAAAAGAAAATATTATTAGGCGCTATCTCTCCAAAGTAGATATCTCAGGCATGGGGTAGCCGCCAGCCTTTTTTTTATTTTATTTTTATTGTTGTGGTTTAATTGTTGGGCTTGGAGTTTGAAAGAAAGAAAGAAAGCAAAAGGTAAAAAAGGAATAGTAATAACTAATTCTAATCGCAATCATTGTAATAATAAGGATCTTTCTGTGTGTGAATAACCCATTACATCCATAAGTAAAGCACACACTCAAGGTGGGTAGAGTTTTTTTTTTAATTTCCTTTTCGCTGTTGTGTGGTCCGTTTTTTTTCTTTCTTTAAAGCCCTACACTTTTTTTTTTAAATGTTTTTTCCGAATTTTTTTTCTCTTTTAAAGTTTTTTATTTATTTAATAGGCGCATTTTTTTCTTCTCTCTTTTATTCTTTCCCTTTTCTTTTGTTTCGCAGGTTGGATTCAATTTTTTTGTGATGTTGGAAAGTTGTTGTGTGAAGTCTACAGACTCATTACTCTCTCCCTCTTTCTCTCTCTCTCTCTCTATCGTTAGTTCAACACTTGTGCTGATCACTTTTGCGTCTCCACAACAAGCAGCCAGCCTTTAAGGAAAAAGAAAAAGAAAAAAGAAAAAGACTCACACATCTCTTTTTTTTTTTTTAACAAAAAACAAAAAAATAAAATCATATCCTTTTCTTTACTTTAATATTACTATTATTCACTTTTCAAAATGGGCAGCGGTGCTTCCAAGAATAACAAAAAGAGCGAGACTCCCAATCCAAAGAAAAATGGAAAGAAGAGTGTCGTAAAACCCGTTGGGGACCAAACGTTTTCCTACGAGGAAATGAAGGAACTCATCGACAACAAATCGAAAGGGCTCTCCACCGATATCACTGTCATTGACGTGCGCTCGCCAGAAGAAGTGAAGGCCTCGGGGATTATTCCAACGGCCGTAGAGTTCCCCTTGGGGGATATTGAAGAAGGACTGGAGCTGACACCGGAGGCGTTTCAGGAGAAGTTTAACTTTCCAAAACCAGGCCCGGAAGACCATCTTGTTCTTTACTGTTTACGTGGCATGCGGACTCAAAAAGCGGCTACCATCTTCAAGGCAAAAGGGTATACTAAGGTGGATACGTTTCCAGGGAGCTGGATTGAGTGGTCGGAGAAGGCAAAGAAGTAACACATGTAAAACGGAAAAATACTAATTTTTTTATTTGGTGATAACAGGAAAACAAAAACAAAACACCAACCAACTAACTCCCTGACAGTAGCCAATATATATATATATATACACACAGTAACATTTGGTATATATATATTTAGGTAGTGTTATCAACACGCAAGACTATACTACAGTGATGGTACGCGCCAACTTGGCTACTTTTGTAGAGAAAAGAAAGTCAAAAAGCACAAAAGTACAAACATGTATGCTTTTTTTTTTTTAGTTTTATATTTATGGTTGTGGTCCGCAACTAAAAAAATATGATGTACATAATTTTCCCTTTCTTTCCCTTTTTGTTCTACCCTCTCGTTATACTTTTATTCTTTTCACGTTTTGTATTTGTATTTTATTTTTGTGTGTATGTATATATTTTGTTTTAAGATTGGTTTTTGAGAGAGAAATTCTTCATAAAATCGCTCCCTCTCTCTCTCCCTCTCTCTCCAATTTCTTCAGAGTTAAGATACCTTATCGGAAGTCATTAATATTTCACTTTCTGTACTACTCTTGATTATTATTATTATTATTATTATTATTATTCGGACGATGCACTAGCTGCAGATGCATCGGTTCAGACCTGTTCCATTGTTCGTCGTTGTCCCCCCTACCATAGCTAGCTATGGCAGACTCAGACTCCTGTCCTGCCAGAGCGACCAGCCGCTGCGGTATGAATCCCTGACACCACGTAGAGGTGGCGGGAGTCCCTAGGGTATTATTATTATTATTATTATTCTATTTACAATAACAGGTGTCCCTTGAGAGGAAACAGATTCGCTCAGGGTAGAATGAATGCCGTGGGAGGGGCCCGGTGTCTTGACAAGACGCCCGCCGCAGGATAGCACCAAAGCACCCAGAAAGGCAACCAACTATTCATCCAAGGTTAACCCACCCCCGTTGAAACCGAGCCGTGAGGCAAATCCAGGTGCTGACGTGACGCGAACGATACACTTTTGAGCTCCTCCTTTATCCTTGTCTCCTTTTTGTTTTTGTTTCTGCTTTATTCTTGCGTTGTACCACGCAGCTTTTTATAAAATAAAAATTGGGAACTACTTCTAACTTTGCATGACGTTTTCTAAGAAGAGAATATTCCTCCTTTTGTTTTCCTGTTTTCCTGTTTTTAGTTTTTTTTTTTAGAATTAATTAGACCATCTTTCCGCATTTTTAGATCCTACCTTTTTTTTTTTCATACATACTTTTATATATATCTATAAGTTTTATATACACTATTGTCAATATTCAGATACCATCTAGAATATTGCCCCGTAATACCGTTATCCTTGATTCCACCGTTAATATAAAGGACCCTCTGATTCAAGAGATAACTGTTGCCAATCATGAACCCGAAGAAACCTTTCTTCACCCTACTATGCCTGACCGCGGTACTGAGCATGGGGGTGCACGCACTGAAGTATGCACCCTCTTCCCCCGTGGTGGATGTTCCCTTCTTGGTTACCCCCGACGCTGGCGTAGGCAATATCCTCTACCTATCAGTTGTGAATACTTGTGGAAGAATTAATGCCGTGGGTGGTATCTGTGACCTCAGTGACACCGGGGGCGCCAACACCCACAACTCAACCACCTGTGTATTCACTATGACCGCAAAAGATCTGACGCTAAACGCAGCGGAGGCCCGTGATTCTGATGTTCCCATGCTATACTGGTGCGATAAGAACGACCGTATGGTGGGCGAGTTCCAACTTGGCAAGATGAATCCAATTGCACCGTTTTTATTCCACTTTGTAGACAACAATATCACCTTTACTGACGTGACTCCCCCATACTCCATCGTGGGTCTGTATACTGGCACTACATGCAATCCAACCAACCAAATTGGTCCCCCCTTCACCCTGGACGCGTTTCGCTCTTTTACTTACAAACCCGAAGGGGGCGACTTTAGATATCTCTGTGTTACCGTCCGCACTGTACTAGGCAGCAACGTAACGGTGAACGCTGGCGGGGTGGTGATGACCAGTGGGTATGCTATTAATGGCCCGTTCGCTGGAGTACGCCACACCACAGTACGTCTCGATACCGACGGTGGGTTTACCCGTGTCGCTCTGTCAAAGTCCCCCACCTGCATACCTCTCGCCCAAGCCCCACAATTGACTAGTTCTACAGGCGGTTACCCCCTAACGATAGAGGTGCCGAAGGGCTTATACTATTTCTGCGGTTTCAAAACCGCTGCCAGCAGCACCCTTGGTGCTTTCATTCCTTACACCAAAGCTATGTTCGAAGTCCAAGAATACGGCATCCAGCCCCACACCATGTACACCGAACTGGCCACGAATATGAGGCTGACGATGGATTCGCCAGAGGGTGCCGAGATTGGGCTGTTCCGACAGGAGAGTTGCAAGACGGCTGTCGTGAACTGGGGGGAAACACTGACGTGGACTGTCAATACGCCCGGTAAGTACTACGCTTGCTTTCGCCAGGGGGATGCGATTGTTCGCTCTGCCCAGATCACGGTCCTCCCCAAGCCCACTGTGACGTACTCCCGCAGCACCGCTGTGCGTGGACTTTCCCTCACCTTGACCCTCGACCGTCGTGACAGCACGGGGTACATTACTAGCGGACTTTCCTCCACTGTGGACTGCGGTAACCTCTCTGTCAGCCAGAAGAGCGACAAGACTGGTTCCAAGTTTGTGTTTCGAGTCCCGACGGACGCCGCACCCACGATGTACACTTGCGTCTCGACTCCTCTCGAACAGTCAGAGAAGAATGACGAGGCCGCCAAAATTCCGGAGTATGAGATTGACGAGGTCTATATCTACCAAATGGGTTCGGTGACCACTACTCAGTACCCCCTCACCTATCCTCCTCTCCGCACCCAGAAGGACATCACCATCAAACTGGACCGTAATGACGACGGCGGCACTATCACGTCAATTCGCTTCCAGCCTTCGTGGCTGGGATGCGATGCTGCGATGGAGGACGGCAATAAGAACAGTTTTGTTTTGTCAACATCGACGAACGAACTGAAGCCGGTAAACTTTCCTACGGACGGGGAGTGGAAACTGTGTGCCTGCGAGAGTGATGTGCTGGGCAACACCTTTAGTGAGCTGCGGAATGTGACGGTGTATGGGAATGCGACTTTCTCTCCCCACGGCCTCCTGAAGAAATTTGCGAAGACTGTTTCCATCTCGAAGATCCCTTCAGGCGCTAAATTCTACTTTGTGGAGAAGTCGAGACAGTGCAACGAGAAAGGCGAGGATGCCAATCAGCTGTACAGTGGTACCTCTTCCCTCGATACCTCCCCGACGGTGACCGATACGATCCAATTCAGCGAGGTGACTAAGCTCACTCTTTGCGTTGAATATAAGGGCGCAACCAGGGATAAACTCGATTCGGGTGAGTACCAGAACGCTGGTGAGCTGTCTGTGGGGGAACCCATTGTGTACCCATCGTTTGTGGTTGCGGGTTCGACCACCAACCTTGCCTTCGCTGTACCGGATAACAGTCTGTTGGTGGACAGCGTCGCGTACTGGAGCACAACCGCCACGAGCTGCTCGGGCAGCATCCCTAGTGCCTCTGTTCAACTCAATGTCATGTCGCCCGGTTCCACGGCCCCGTACGTTGAATTTTCGACTGATGACGGTATGATTGGCAACACGTATTTGGTGTGTGTCGGACACGATAACACGTTTATCTCGGCTGGCACGGTCCAAGTGGTGAAAGCGCTGGAACTGTCCCTCCCCGGAAATGCCGCCGCCACACTGACGTCTACTGTGGTGACCTTTACGGGTGAAGCCCTTAAAGCGATGCTCCCCGGTCAGCTTGTGGTGGTGGGTGCTAACGAGGATTGCAGTGATATGTCGCCCTCTGACATTCTTGCGAAAGGAGTCATCAAATCCAATGGTGTGACCGATCCCTTCCTTGCCCCTGTCGTCACGACTGCAACGGATTTTACGATTTGCGTGAGGAAGGAGACGTCGTTGCTGTCAGACACGGTTGGGTACACCCATGTGGGGAATATCGCGGTGTACAATTTCACGTCGTCTGCTACGTACGTCCAACTGGACCGCATGAATGATTTACAGGCGTGGCCTCTGGGCAGTGACACCTTACTGTTTCTGACCCCGTGCAGTGGAGAGAGTTGCACCTCTGCTCATACGACGTGCAAAAACTCGAAGACACGCTACATCACGAGCCCGTCGACGAAACTGACCGGCGCTCCTGTGGGCACCTACCTGGTGTGTCAGGAGTCCAAGCGTCCGGAGTCTGTGGTGGGTTCCAATACAACGGTGCAGGTGGTGGAACCCTTCGAACTCGAACTGGGTGATGTGAAACAGGTGAAGCAGTACGTGCCGTTCAAAGTGACCATCAAAGGCGGTCCCAGCGGTGTTACGCGAGCCGACCCCGTATACAATCTGCGCGTGCAGCCTGCCGTTGTGGACTGCTCCGAGGAGCCCTCCGAGTCTGAGACCTTCACCGTCAAGGGCGGTGTAAACGAGCTGACCGTTACTGAAAAGGTGAACCCCAAACAAGACATTGTATTCTGTATGAAGGTATCTGAAACGCAGACCATCAACGTGGCTAAGAGCCGTTTGAACTTCTACATGAGCCCCCCTGCGATTGTTGGGAATGAAGAGACCAAGATCACGTCCTCGGCGGAGACAACCGGCATTTCTGTGGGTATTTCCAACGCCTCCGATTGCAAACATATCATCGCCAGCTCTACTCTCGACACGGATAAGACGACGACTTTGACTATTGAGTCGTGTGGTACCCACAAGGACCTGAAGGCTGTCTACTACTGCGAAATGACGGACGGTGTTTCGTACACGGTGAAGGGTAAGATGGTCCTTCTGCGCCGCACGGGGTGTACTGGCGGAGCAGCCGCGAGTATCCAAGACATCCAGGTCGCTCCTGGAGTGAAGATCACGGACTTTGGAATCGACAAGACCGTCCTGAGCGAGCCGCGCCTCTCGCGATCCAACCTGTGCACGAACTTGCTCCCTAGGACGGTCAACGATAACGGCTACGTCCCTCGTTTCGATGAAGACGGTAAATTCTTTGTGTGTGCCCGACTGCTGGCGGACAACAGCTACGTCTTTACGACGGCTGAGGCCTCCCTGACGGTAGACAAGTACACGGCTACCCCGACCTCTGTGTTAAGTCGATACAACACCACGATTGGCCGCGAGAGCAACACGACGGTGACGCTGAACTATGCCACCCCTTCGGCTACATCGGTGTTCAGTGTGTCGCCGACTTGTGTCCCCGCACTGCTGGATGCGTCCGGTGCTGGGTTCGCGAGCTCGTCGAGGGAGGGGACGTACAAGTCGACTGGTGTCAACGGCCTTGTGTACGTCTGCACGAAGAGCACGGAGGATTCCAACCAACGCCC
This sequence comes from Angomonas ambiguus, assembly GCA_019695575.1. Taxonomy (NCBI): domain Eukaryota; phylum Euglenozoa; class Kinetoplastea; order Trypanosomatida; family Trypanosomatidae; genus Angomonas; species Angomonas ambiguus. The sequence continues at coordinate 102,983 of JADNSB010000021.1, read as the reverse complement.
GATTGCAACCCTCCTGTCTGTGACCCCGCCTGCCGTGAGCGACATGACTCCAGCCATCGTCATCGGGAAAACGTTTAGGGCGAAACTGCGCGCGGACATGAAGGTGAATGGCAACCTGATCTATTCCATGGTATTCCCGGAAACTGACTACCTCTACAAGCCCTACTTTGTCAGCGACAATCGCAGCGTATTCCTTTCCTCCGATAACTGTAAGAGCGGCCTGCCGAATACAGTCACGAAGTCGGTGAATGGGGCGGACAATAGTGTGTCGTTCGAAATCCCTGATGACGGCACTCTGAAGAAAATTTTGTCCGTGTCGCTGTGTGCTGGCACCCCCGCCGGTATCGTTGTTGTGGCAGACGTCCCTGTCCTGCACACTCTTATGACCCCTGATAAATACGTTTCCGGCTCCTTCACCCGGACATTCATCCCCTCTTTGCCTAAGAAGACTTTTAAATTGGTCTTGTCGAACAGCGACTGCTCCGTCGATAGCGTGCTGCCCGTCTTCGAAACCAACGAGGATGGCTACGGCTATATTAATTTGACTAACTTGAAGGGTGGTGCCGCGAAGCTGGGAACATACTGGGTCTGTAACACCGAAGAAGGCTCTTCTGTGGCGTTAATTGAGGTGATCAAGGGGTTGAAGTATGATGTGACGGGCAGCGTGTTTGTGGTTGGTGTGCCCGGAGTGGTGACTCTTCTGGATGATCTGACGAAGGAGGAGTTGGTGTCCGGGCTCAGTACGAGCAGTGAATGCGAGAGCACGGATGGTACGTACGGCGATTGGGAAGGTATCTCGGATACCAGTATCATTGTGACGGCTACGTCCCCTAAGGACACCCTCTACCTGTGTGCCAGCGTTAAAGAGAACAATACGATTACGGCACTTCCGCTGAACCGTGGGTTCTCGTTTGTCCAGACCAGCATCTCGTTCCCTTTCGATCAGTTGAACACCTGCGACTCCTTTACGGTCGATCAGTGTGTGGCTCCAGGGTACTCTCTGGGGTCCGGCGCCGTGCTGGGTATTGTCTACGGCAACTGCTGCGACCGCTCTGCCCAGTCCAACGCCTTGGGCGTTACCTCGATGGACTCGGGATCCACCTGCGCGTTGACGCCTGATGCCTCACGGGTGCGCGAGCACCCCAGCGGGACCAAGTTCAGTGTTTGCGCATGGAGCAGGACGGACCCCAACTACTGCGTGAAGTTCGGAGAGACGAATGTGTCGACGGACTGCACCAGCAGAGCGACTGGTGGAGACGACGATGGTGGCCTGAGCACGGGGGCACTGATTGCTATCATCATCTGCAGCATTGTGGCGGGTCTTTTGCTCATTGCCCTCATTATATTCTTGATCTGGTACTGCTGCTGCCGCAAAGAGAACTCCGAAATCAAAGACAAGCAGCTGGTGGCCCTACGTCACATGGAGAACCCTGAGGGAGGCGATTACGATTTTGAGGGTGTTGCCGGCTCCCAGCGCCACCCGCTCATGTACTACCCCGCGGATGGCTATGACCTGGTTCCCACTGATACTCGGTACTCCATTGCGACCAGCCGTCTGGGCAATGTTGCTGAAAACATGGAGGACGACGAGAGGGACCAAATTATACTCGAGGAGGCGCGCGAACGGTACCAGCTAAGACTCTTGTTCAATGAACAGACGGAGTTGATCCACTTGGCGGAGAAGGAAGGAGTTACCTTTGGGGATCCCTTTCCTGTCGATGATACGCTTCCGGTAGGGGAAGCGGTTCCTGAGTGGAAACCACTAGAGATCGACCTCGACGACCCTGACGTGACTTGTGTTACGGACCATGAACTAGTACTGGACGACAGGGAGGGCTCCTTGAGTGAGTCTTCTATTGTGGCGATTGGGGATGAAACAATAGACGTGGATGCAGAGTCACCAAAAGCCTCTCTAAAGAAACGTGTGGTACCACTGCCTGACTTTACTAGCAACCCCTACACTGGTACCCCCGATGACGATGAGAATGAACTGAGTACCACCAACACGCAGCTCTTCCACGACGAGAAGAAATTCCTGCTAGCCCAGGAGGACACCCGCCGCCGCCGTCTACGCAACTGGGAGGAGGAGGAGCGCGCGTACTTGGGGGCGGTGGAGCTGGCGGAGCGCAACGGTGAGGCGCCCCCACCACCGCCGACGACGGAAGGGGAGGAGCGCACCCCTTCGCGGCGCCGCAACGGCCGTGTCAGTCGCAACGCCTCGAAGGGCGAACACGATGAGGATGACGTACATCACTACGATGCGCCTTATCGTCCAGCGGGGCTCCCCGCGTTACCCAAGCGACCGAGGATCGAGGATACAAGCGTAGATCCATCCGATGATGTCCTGGCTCAGGTTTTAGGGGTGCGGTTCGACGCTTCACGTCATTAGTGAAACGCATTCACAACTATTATTTATAATAATAATAATAATAATAATAACAGTATTAGAAACAATAGATGGTATATCGTTTTGGTTCCCCCCTTTGTGTTGAATGGCTCAACTAGCCGTTTCTACAACGTAGACCAGTGAAAATGAAAATGAATAGGAATGAAGAAGGTAAGGAGACAACTATCCTGTACAGTCTATATGTATGTATTAATACTATTGCTTATAAAAATAGTGATAATAACCACTTAAAGAAAGTATTCTGGTCTGTAGATACGCTGCTTTTTTTGTTGTCCTTTTTTTTGGTGTTGGTGTAGCAGGAGGTCAGCAGCGGTGTAAACCACTTAAGTTACATCGAATCATCTTTTGTTCTCTTTGAGAAACCACACCAAGAACAATGACTGTGGTACATTAGAGACGCAATAATAATAATAATAAAAATACAGTAGGGGGGAAGCAAGAAAACACACCACTAATTTTTTTTTCCTTTTGGGTTCACGAATAGAATTTTTTTATGTGTTCCGTTGAAAAGAAAAAAAAGTACTTTTCATAAACACGGGGAAAACATAATGTATAGTTTGTTTTTTTTTCAATACATCTCCCCTGATTAATTTTTCACTAGATGCTCCTTTTTTTTTTTTCTTCTTCCAACCAAAAATTTTCCTTAAACGCTATGTTTGTTCACCCTATCTCCTTCCCTCCACCTATAAAAGGAAAATATATATATAAAAAACTGCGCTTGTAAGAGAGAAGAGAATACTGAAATAAAAATTGGTACGCCCATTATCAGAAATAATAAGTAAGAATAGAATTTAAAGACAATGAATATGAGAGAAAGTGATAATTGATGTTTTTTTTTTTTTAAAGAAGAGAAATGCTTATAATCTACACTACACGTTAAAACAGACGCTCTATTTCTGACTGTATGAATAACAGAGAAGACCTACAGAACTGTTTGACCAATAAATCGCAATTTATTTTATTCACATTCTTTTTATATTTGCTGTTTTTTTTTTCTCTTTTATTAACGCTTATGTTATACACTAAACTTTTTTCTTTTTGAAGAGAGGGTGTGTATTACTTTCTCCCATCAAAGCTAAATAGCAGTATTTTTAGCAGTAAAAAAAAAAATTAAATAATCATATGTCCAACAAATAAGAGATCTTCTTGTGAAATCAAAAAAAAAAAAAAGGAAACAAAGTAAGATGACAAAATAAATAAATAATTAGTATTACTCTTAACAATACTTTCAGAAATTTGTTTTCTCCCTTTTCTCATCTTATAGGTCTTCATTTTTTTTCTTTTTCTTTTTACTATTACTAACCACTTTGAAAAGAAATTCCGTCAATTTCCTTTTCAACTCAAAACTTTTTGTGATTTTTTTTTTTAAACTTTATTGTCAATATTCAGATACCATCTAGAATATTGCCCTGTAATACCGTTATCCTTGATTCCACCGTTAATATAAAGGACCCTCTGATTCAAGAGATAACTATTGCCAATCATGAACCCGAAGAAACCTTTCTTCACCCTACTATGCCTGACCGCGGTACTGAGCATGGGGGTGCACGCACTGAAGTATGCACCCTCTTCCCCCGTGGTGGATGTTCCCTTTTTGGTTACCCCCGACGCTGGCGTAGGCAATATCCTCTACCTATCGTACAAGGTCACTTGTTCACAAAGGGGTGCCGTGGGTGGTATCTGTGACCTCAGTGACACCGGGGGCGCCAACACCCACAACTCAACCACCTGCGTATTCAATATATCCTCGAACGATCTGGAATTACGCGCGGTGACGTCCCGTGATTCTGATGTTCCCATGCTATACTGGTGCGATAAGAACGACCGTATGGTGGGCGAGTTCCAACTTCACAAGATGCAAACGAATCTCGAGTATGTACTCGTGGGGAAACCAACCGTTCTTACCTTCAACGACCCAACTCCCTTACCATCTACTGTGTACATCGACGGTTTTACTGGATGTAATAGTGAGAGTGCTACCAAAGTGGAAATGAGAATTTCCCGTACCTTTACGACTCCAGAATTGTCTGGTGACTTTACGTTCCTCTGCCTTTCATTCCGCGATGTACTGGGCAACAATGTCGTGGTTCCTGTCGGTGTACTGGTGGTATCCAATGGCCTTCGTGTTTCATCCGAGCTGAAGGGATTGCGCCACACCACGGTAAGTATCAAATCGAATGGCAATTTCCCCAGTTTCGCTCTGTCGACGGACCCCAACTGTTTGGACCTCGAAAAACCGACAGTGATGAGCCGTATTGAAGGCGGTGCCCCCCTAGCGATAGAGGTGCCGAAGGGCTTCTACTATTTATGCGCTTTCAAATTCATTAACAATATTAACTTTGGCGCTTACATTCCTTTCCACCCTGACCCCAAAGTCGAACCTTCGTTCGAAGTCCAAGAATACGGCATCCAGCCCCACACCATGTACACCGAACTGGCCACGAATATGAGGCTGACGATGGATTCGCCAGAGGGTGCCGAGATTGGGCTGTTCCGACAGGAGAGTTGCAAGACGGCTGTCGTGAACTGGGGGGAAACACTGACGTGGACTGTCAATACGCCCGGTAAGTACTACGCTTGCTTTCGCCAGGGGGATGCGATTGTTCGCTCTGCCCAGATCACGGTCCTCCCCAAGCCCACTGTGACGTACTCCCGCAGCACCGCTGTGCGTGGACTTTCCCTCACCTTGACCCTCGACCGTCGTGACAGCACGGGGTACATTACTAGCGGACTTTCCTCCACTGTGGACTGCGGTAACCTCTCTGTCAGCCAGAAGAGCGACAAGACTGGTTCCAAGTTTGTGTTTCGAGTCCCGACGGACGCCGCACCCACGATGTACACTTGCGTCTCGACTCCTCTCGAACAGTCAGAGAAGAATGACGAGGCCGCCAAAATTCCGGAGTATGAGATTGACGAGGTCTATATCTACCAAATGGGTTCGGTGACCACTACTCAGTACCCCCTCACCTATCCTCCTCTCCGCACCCAGAAGGACATCACCATCAAACTGGACCGTAATGACGACGGCGGCACTATCACGTCAATTCGCTTCCAGCCTTCGTGGCTGGGATGCGATGCTGCGATGGAGGACGGCAATAAGAACAGTTTTGTTTTGTCAACATCGACGAACGAACTGAAGCCGGTAAACTTTCCTACGGACGGGGAGTGGAAACTGTGTGCCTGCGAGAGTGATGTGCTGGGCAACACCTTTAGTGAGCTGCGGAATGTGACGGTGTATGGGAATGCGACTTTCTCTCCCCACGGCCTCCTGAAGAAATTTGCGAAGACTGTTTCCATCTCGAAGATCCCTTCAGGCGCTAAATTCTACTTTGTGGAGAAGTCGAGACAGTGCAACGAGAAAGGCGAGGATGCCAATCAGCTGTACAGTGGTACCTCTTCCCTCGATACCTCCCCGACGGTGACCGATACGATCCAATTCAGCGAGGTGACTAAGCTCACTCTTTGCGTTGAATATAAGGGCGCAACCAGGGATAAACTCGATTCGGGTGAGTACCAGAACGCTGGTGAGCTGTCTGTGGGGGAACCCATTGTGTACCCATCGTTTGTGGTTGCGGGTTCGACCACCAACCTTGCCTTCGCTGTACCGGATAACAGTCTGTTGGTGGACAGCGTCGCGTACTGGAGCACAACCGCCACGAGCTGCTCGGGCAGCATCCCTAGTGCCTCTGTTCAACTCAATGTCATGTCGCCCGGTTCCACGGCCCCGTACGTTGAATTTTCGACTGATGACGGTATGATTGGCAACACGTATTTGGTGTGTGTCGGACACGATAACACGTTTATCTCGGCTGGCACGGTCCAAGTGGTGAAAGCGCTGGAACTGTCCCTCCCCGGAAATGCCGCCGCCACACTGACGTCTACTGTGGTGACCTTTACGGGTGAAGCCCTTAAAGCGATGCTCCCCGGTCAGCTTGTGGTGGTGGGTGCTAACGAGGATTGCAGTGATATGTCGCCCTCTGACATTCTTGCGAAAGGAGTCATCAAATCCAATGGTGTGACCGATCCCTTCCTTGCCCCTGTCGTCACGACTGCAACGGATTTTACGATTTGCGTGAGGAAGGAGACGTCGTTGCTGTCAGACACGGTTGGGTACACCCATGTGGGGAATATCGCGGTGTACAATTTCACGTCGTCTGCTACGTACGTCCAACTGGACCGCATGAATGATTTACAGGCGTGGCCTCTGGGCAGTGACACCTTACTGTTTCTGACCCCGTGCAGTGGAGAGAGTTGCACCTCTGCTCATACGACGTGCAAAAACTCGAAGACACGCTACATCACGAGCCCGTCGACGAAACTGACCGGCGCTCCTGTGGGCACCTACCTGGTGTGTCAGGAGTCCAAGCGTCCGGAGTCTGTGGTGGGTTCCAATACAACGGTGCAGGTGGTGGAACCCTTCGAACTCGAACTGGGTGATGTGAAACAGGTGAAGCAGTACGTGCCGTTCAAAGTGACCATCAAAGGCGGTCCCAGCGGTGTTACGCGAGCCGACCCCGTATACAATCTGCGCGTGCAGCCTGCCGTTGTGGACTGCTCCGAGGAGCCCTCCGAGTCTGAGACCTTCACCGTCAAGGGCGGTGTAAACGAGCTGACCGTTACTGAAAAGGTGAACCCCAAACAAGACATTGTATTCTGTTTGAAGGTATCTGAAACGCAGACCATCAACGCGGGAAGGTTCTATTTGGACGTCTACATGAGCCCCTCTGCGATTGTCGGGTGTGAAGAGACCAAGATCACGTCCTCGGCGGAGACAACCGGCATTTCTGTGGGTATTTTCAACGCCTCCGATTGCAAACATATCATCGCCAGCTCTACTCTCGACACGGATAAGACGACGACTTTGACCGTTGATTTGCTTGACACCCACAAGGACCTGAAGGCTGTCTACTACTGCGAAATGACGGGCGGTCGTTTGTACACGGTGAAGGGTAAGATGGTCCTTCTGCGCCGCACGGGGTGTACTGGCGGAGCAGCCGCGAGTATCCAAGACATCCAGGTCGCTCCTGGAGTGAAGATCACGGACTTTGGAATCGACAAGACCGTCCTGAGCGAGCCGCGCCTCTCGCGATCCAACCTGTGCACGAACTTGCTCCCTAGGACGGTCAACGATAACGGCTACGTCCCTCGTTTCGATGAAGACGGTAAATTCTTTGTGTGTGCCCGACTGCTGGCGGACAACAGCTACGTCTTTACGACGGCTGAGGCCTCCCTGACGGTAGACAAGTACACGGCTACCCCGACCTCTGTGTTAAGTCGATACAACACCACGATTGGCCGCGAGAGCAACACGACGGTGACGCTGAACTATGCCACCCCTTCGGCTACATCGGTGTTCAGTGTGTCGCCGACTTGTGTCCCCGCACTGCTGGATGCGTCCGGTGCTGGGTTCGCGAGCTCGTCGAGGGAGGGGACGTACAAGTCGACTGGTGTCAACGGCCTTGTGTACGTCTGCACGAAGAGCACGGAGGATTCCAACCAACGCCCGATTGCAACCCTCCTGTCTGTGACCCCGCCTGCCGTGAGCGACATGACTCCAGCCATCGTCATCGGGAAAACGTTTAGGGCGAAACTGCGCGCGGACATGAAGGTGAATGGCAACCTGATCTATTCCATGGTATTCCCGGAAACTGACTACCTCTACAAGCCCTACTTTGTCAGCGACAATCGCAGCGTATTCCTTTCCTCCGATAACTGTAAGAGCGGCCTGCCGAATACAGTCACGAAGTCGGTGAATGGGGCGGACAATAGTGTGTCGTTCGAAATCCCTGATGACGGCACTCTGAAGAAAATTTTGTCCGTGTCGCTGTGTGCTGGCACCCCCGCCGGTATCGTTGTTGTGGCAGACGTCCCTGTCCTGCACACTCTTATGACCCCTGATAAATACGTTTCCGGCTCCTTCACCCGGACATTCATCCCCTCTTTGCCTAAGAAGACTTTTAAATTGGTCTTGTCGAACAGCGACTGCTCCGTCGATAGCGTGCTGCCCGTCTTCGAAACCAACGAGGATGGCTACGGCTATATTAATTTGACTAACTTGAAGGGTGGTGCCGCGAAGCTGGGAACATACTGGGTCTGTAACACCGAAGAAGGCTCTTCTGTGGCGTTAATTGAGGTGATCAAGGGGTTGAAGTATGATGTGACGGGCAGCGTGTTTGTGGTTGGTGTGCCCGGAGTGGTGACTCTTCTGGATGATCTGACGAAGGAGGAGTTGGTGTCCGGGCTCAGTACGAGCAGTGAATGCGAGAGCACGGATGGTACGTACGGCGATTGGGAAGGTATCTCGGATACCAGTATCATTGTGACGGCTACGTCCCCTAAGGACACCCTCTACCTGTGTGCCAGCGTTAAAGAGAACAATACGATTACGGCACTTCCGCTGAACCGTGGGTTCTCGTTTGTCCAGACCAGCATCTCGTTCCCTTTCGATCAGTTGAACACCTGCGACTCCTTTACGGTCGATCAGTGTGTGGCTCCAGGGTACTCTCTGGGGTCCGGCGCCGTGCTGGGTATTGTCTACGGCAACTGCTGCGACCGCTCTGCCCAGTCCAACGCCTTGGGCGTTACCTCGATGGACTCGGGATCCACCTGCGCGTTGACGCCTGATGCCTCACGGGTGCGCGAGCACCCCAGCGGGACCAAGTTCAGTGTTTGCGCATGGAGCAGGACGGACCCCAACTACTGCGTGAAGTTCGGAGAGACGAATGTGTCGACGGACTGCACCAGCAGAGCGACTGGTGGAGACGACGATGGTGGCCTGAGCACGGGGGCACTGATTGCTATCATCATCTGCAGCATTGTGGCGGGTCTTTTGCTCATTGCCCTCATTATATTCTTGATCTGGTACTGCTGCTGCCGCAAAGAGAACTCCGAAATCAAAGACAAGCAGCTGGTGGCCCTACGTCACATGGAGAACCCTGAGGGAGGCGATTACGATTTTGAGGGTGTTGCCGGCTCCCAGCGCCACCCGCTCATGTACTACCCCGCGGATGGCTATGACCTGGTTCCCACTGATACTCGGTACTCCATTGCGACCAGCCGTCTGGGCAATGTTGCTGAAAACATGGAGGACGACGAGAGGGACCAAATTATACTCGAGGAGGCGCGCGAACGGTACCAGCTAAGACTCTTGTTCAATGAACAGACGGAGTTGATGCGACAGACTGGGAGGGGTGACGTCAGCCTCGACGACCCACAAATGATCGACCTTGAAGAAGAGCCGGAGGAGAACTCCCTGGATAGTAACGAGCCCAAGAACCGCCATGCGGAAGTGGACATTGACTCGCTACCAGCCTCTCAGGAAATACCCCGACAGAAGGTGGCGCTCCCCATGCCGAACTTCGAGGACACCTCCGAGGCCAGCATCCCTGACCTCCTGCGCCCCGACGATGACGATGAGAATGAACTGAGTACCACCAACACGCAGCTCTTCCACGACGAGAAGAAGTTCCTGCTAGCCCAGGAGGACACCCGCCGCCGCCGTCTACGCAACTGGGAGGAGGAGGAGCGCGCGTACTTGGGGGCGGTGGAGCTGGCGGAGCGCAACGGTGAGGCGCCCCCACCACCGCCGACGACGGAAGGGGAGGAGCGCACCCCTTCGCGGCGCCGCAACGGCCGTGTCAGTCGCAACAGCGCTGCCGAGCCCCACCGCGGCCCCGAGGCAGAGTTGCCGACCGATATGCTGGCCCATGCCCGCGGAGTCCGCTTTGAAGCAGGAAAGTAAGTAAGAACCGCCACACAACAGACAAACACAAGAAAAAAAAACACGACCTTTTCTTTTTATTTTTCTTTCATTGGTTTTCTTGTTTTTGTGTGTGGATGTTAGTAAATAGTAGGTGTGTTCCTAATAACTAGCCGGAACGGAGAGAAACAAGCTGAAAAACAAAACAAAACAAAACAAAGCGATCGTGAATTAAAAAAGAAGAGAAAAGAAAAAAAAAGTTAGTTATTGCACATTGTAGTGAACAGTGTTCAAAATGATACATTCTTTTTTTCTTTTTTTATACTTTTCTTTAGCCATGTGCCCTTCTCCCTCCTTTATGTTCCCTCTCTCCGCGTAGGGAGTACAGTCCTGTAACACGACGAGGAAAAAGAGGAGAAAGTGAAGGGTGGAACAGTGGTCCACGTATTATATGGCACGTTTTAATTTTCATACTGTAATTATCTTTCCCCTATGTTTATTAGTCCCCTGCGAAAAAAAGAAAGATAACACATCTAATATATATATGTGGGTGACGACGTCAAAGTTTCGTATCTTTTTTTTTCTTTTTTACGAGCTCTTTTTTTTTTGTAATTTTTGAGAAAAACAAAATAAAATGGTCTGTTTATTTTTCCTTTTGACGGAAGGGAAATTTAAACACCTTTTTCTTTTTTTCTTTTTTTTTATTTTCTTTTATTTCATTGAGAAACAGTTACACTCACACTCATTTTTGTTTTTATGCCATGTGTACAAGTCAACCTGTATAAAAGTAAAAAAGAACAAAAGCAAAAAAAATAAAAATAAATCTTATTTAGTTTTGTATGACTTTTTTATTTTTAAAGTGTGTACTGTCTCTGAAAGATAGAATGCAGTTCTACTGTGTGTAGAATAATAATGTTCATAATCATCATCATCATAATAATAATAATACTCACTTGTGAGTAGGGCTCAAAACTTATCCACGCAAGTTTAAAAATAAAATAAATCTAAAAATTATACGAAACAAACAAACAAACAAATAAACAATAAAAAGTGTACCTTTTTTTTTCTTTTTTTCTTTTTCACTATTTTCGACTATTTTCATTCATTTTCTGATAAATAATAAATACCAGTCAAATAAACAAACAAACAAATGAACAGACGATAAAACTTGAAGGATAAAAAGTAACAAAAACAAATACTTCATTAATAATAATTTAAGTTTTATTAGTTAGCGTACAGAAAATATACACTATTGTGAATAATTGTATGTCCGCACACAAATAAGAGAAGAATCTCACGTATATGCACCATTTTTTTTTTTTTATCCTGTGTTTTCATTTTATTTTCTATTTGTTAACGGGAAAAACAAACAAACAAGCAAAAAAAAAAAAAAACCGCAAAAAAAAAAAAGAAAAATAAATAAAAATAATGAAATAAGGAAAAAAAGGAATCTACCTAAGGAAGTAAAATAATTCATTTATTTATTATTTTTTCATTCAAAAATTTAGAAAAGGTTAACCGTAACAACAATTATAAAATTATCTAAGAGTACTACTCATAATAATAATAGTAGTAGTAGTAACGTATATAAGGATGTATTCAATAGGGGTTGTGGATATTTCTCTCTCTCTCTCTCTCTTTTTTTTCTTTCTCTCCCTCTTCTTTCACCTTTGAAAAGAAACACACACCCCCTTCTTTCTTTCTTTATTTATATATATATATATAAATAAATATGGCAAGACCCCTACAGCGCCTTCATAAAGAACTCAAAGAGGCGAGAGAACACCCCGAGGCGGACCTTTCCTTGGATCTTTATGGTAGCGGCGATGATTTATATGAATGGATGGCGGTATTGCAAGGACCGGAGGGAACGCCGTATGAAGGAGGGCGCTATCGGCTGCGATTGCACGTCCCTCATGACTATCCTATGGTGCCTCCTACCGCCACCTTTCCTAACAAAGAGGTATGCCACCCGAATGTGGACTTTAATAGCGGACAGGTGTGCTTGGATATATTAAAGCATCGTTGGTCGCCGGCGTGGACGTTAGCCTCGGTGTGCCGTGCGGTGCTGTCCTTGCTGGCGGACCCGGAGGCCAGCAGCCCATTCAACTGTGATGCTGGTAATTTAGTAAGGGCAGGGGACACAGAGGGTTACTACAGTCTAGCGCGACTGTACGCGATTGAATACGCCGGAGCCCCCCTGTACGACGACGGCTGGTGAGGTGGATGGGACTCCTTTTTTTATATTTAATTATATATTTATATATTAATATAGGTGCATTTTTATTATTATTATTGTTATTATTATTCTGTGGGTGTGCTTGTGTGAGGATTTCGGTTGAACTCTCTTTTTATACTCTTTTTTTTTTCTGTTCCCTGTTTTCTCTTTTTTTTTTTTATAAGGTCTTTCACTCATTTATCTTTCATCAAAGTTTACTCTTTTTTTTTTTTCGTTCTTTCATAATTTACAAGAAAGAAAGAAAGAAAGGAAAAAACAACAACAAGCAAAAATATTCTATTTTTAATTTTTCTAACATTATATTTACTTTTTTTTTTTAACTCTAATCAATAAAGTATACCCAAAGTACACCCCTTTTTTTTAATTTTTCTATTTTCATATTTTTTCCTTTCACTTTTTGTTATTCTTATAAAAAAATAAAAATAACAATAAGAACCCCCTTTCTCCTCTCTCTCTCCCCACACTACTAAAAATAAAAGAAAAGGAATAAATAAATAAATATTCTATATCTTTTTTGAGATATAATACATTTACTTTGCTTTTCGCTCTCCTACTCTTGTTTTCTTGTTTCTTTTTTATTTTTATTTTTATATATATATATATTTGATTATTGTTGTTAATTATATTTTATCCCTCCCCTTTTTTTTTCTTTCACTCCCACACTGTCTAAATTTATTATCATTATTACTATTATTATTTATAAAGTATTACCCTTTGCGTTAATATTGTGATAATTATTATTATTTTTGTGTGATTCATTTTATTGTATATAAAGTCGTTCTGTTCTGTTTAATTTTAGTTTTAATTTTAATTTTTTTACTCAACTTTCTGAACAGTAAATTAAAGTTAAATAACAAAGAACAACTCGAATAATATTAACAATAATAACAATAATAATAATAATCAAAAAGAATAAAAAGTGTAATAGTAAATATAAGTAATAATATTTTTAAAGTTCTTTACATATATCAATTAGTAGTAATTAATAATCAAATTTTTTCCCTTTTAAGTCTCATTATCGAATACCCTTTTTTTATTTTATTTTTCTTATTTTTTCTTTTTTACTTTATCTTATTAGTAGAATAAAATACTTCAATAAAAAGAAAAAAAAAAGAAGTCAAAAAATAAAATAAATAATAACTATAAAATTAAAGAAAAAAAAAAAATAACATCAACAACATTCAAGAGAGAAATAAATAAATAATTAAACAAGATTAGCAATAAAAAAATAAATTATTCTTAGTATTATTATTACTACTATTATTATTATCACTTGTTATTTTCCTTTGTTCACTCCTCTCGTTTTTATCTATTTTGCTTACTGTCTTCTAATTTTATTAATAACTTTTTTTTTTAATATATTTACTTCTATTTGACATTTTTTTTTTTAAGTCTATTATTTCAATACCCCAACACCTCTTTTTTTATTTTATATATTTATATATACTTTGTTTATTGTGCTATAAGAAATAATAATATATAATAATAACATTATTTATTATTTATTATTTCCTTTTTTTTTTTCACCACAAATAATAAACACAAAATAATAATAATAATATAATCCTTTTCGAACAATTTTCATTGATTTTGTTTTATTTATTTTTAACTAATTTTTTTTTTTAGTGTTCTACTTTCTGACATTTTTTACTTTTTAAACTTTTCTTTTATCTAAAACAAATAAATAAATAATCTCTATTTATTTATATCTACAGAAAAAAAAAAATCAACCCAATAAAACAAACCAATCAATAAAACATTTTTTTAATTTTTTTTATTTTTTTTTTAATAATAATTAAAAAAGAAAATAAAAACACAAGAAAGGAAAATAAAGTAAAATAAATAATTTATATATTACCCCAAACTACACACAAAGCAATCGAACAAATATTCAATATAAATATATATAAAAAATATATTTATATTTATATTTGTTATTCTCTTTTTTTTTGAAGGAAGTTTTTTCTTTTTTTACATTACTTACATATATATTTCATTAATTAATCAATGTTTCAGCCCGGCATTTTTGAAGGAGCTACGGTACCCTTTTCCTCTCTTGACGGTAGAAATAAATACACCGAAATGAATAATAATAATAATAATAATAATAATAATAATAATAATAGTAATAATAATAATAATAACGAAGAAGAAGAAGTGTTTGCGATTGATATTGACTCGTTACTAAAACAGATTGCTGGCCACCCTTCTGACCACGAAGAAGAAGAGGAAGATGAAGAAATAGAAAAAGAAAATAATAATAATAAGTATGATAATAAGCCGTCTCCTTCTACACGGCCATCTTCGTCCTCTCTTACAGAAATGGAGGGACAGTCCTCCAGCGCCGCCTCCGATTCCTGCCGACACCACTCCCTTCATCCTAATACTAATAATAATAATAATAATAATAATAATCAGTTGAACCATATCATACATCACATTATGAATAATAATAATAATAATAATAATAATAATAATAATAATAATAGGGCCTCTGCCTCAGTGGCGTCTTCCTGCGGGAGCGGTTCTACTCCTCAGCAACAGCGAGGCCGAAGGTCTGCGGAGGCGCCTCGCTTCTCTCCTTATAATAATAATAATAACTTTTATCCCATCCCAAGCCCTATTCCCACCCCCAATACGAACACTAATAATCATAATAATAATAATATGAATATGAATAATGGGAATATGAACCCACTCTTCTTCAATTTAAATAATAATAATAATAGTAATATGAATAATGGGAACCATAATAATAACAGTCGTAATCATAATGCTGCTGCTGCTCCCCTGTATGCTGTTCCTAACGGCCCTCAAGGGGCTCCGTACGTGATGATGCCCACCACTGGTACCGGCTGGAATAATAATAATAATAATACTAATAATACTAATAATAATAATAATAACAGCAATGTGAATTATGCTCAGGAGGGAGGTGGTAGTAATGGAGTGCCATCTTTTGTCGTTCTCACCCAACCATCCGGTCAGCGATACGTCGTTCTCCAACCTCAGCTGAATCATAATAATAATAATAATAATAATAATAGTAATAATAATAATAATAATAATAATCCTAATGGTCCTTATACATCGGTCGCTACCGCTACGGCTCCTATGGACTGTAATACTCCCTCTACCTTTCCTGTATTTCCCCCGCAAAACGGCACAGGAGCAATTCCATTCCTCCCTCTACAGAGTAATAATAATAATAATAATAATAATAATAATAATATGTTTCCTGCTATTGCAGTGCCCGTAAAGTTACCGGACGGCCGGACAGTTTTACACACTGTACGAGTGATCCCACATCAAAACCCTAACATGAATAATAATAATAATAATAACAATAATAATAATAATAACATGAATAATAACAATAATGGTAATGGTATTTGTCGTTTACAACCGCAACAGCAGCCCAATAATATGATACAGTTTAACCAACTCCCTTCTTCCTCTTCCGCCGTCCCTCTTCACTTGAATAATAATAATAATAATAATCTCGGTTATGCTACCGCCTTCCAGCAAGGGACCGAAGCGTATCATCCTAATCACTTTAATTTCAATACTATGAATAATAATAGTAATAATAATAATATGAATAATACCCCTCTGTTTCAAATGAGTCCTAGCCGAGGTATGAATAATAATATTCCTGTGTTTTTTATGGGGAACCGACAACAATAAAAAAGAGGGGGGATATACAAATACATAACAAAATAAAGAACAGCAAAAACGAAAACAAAAACATTATTATTAGTATTGTGAATAACAATATTAAGAAGTAATAAAAACAAACAAATAAGTAAACAATTCTTTTTTTTATTTTCTCTTTTCAGTGTAGAATAATTATACAAACATAAGAACACACAAAGAAAAGAAAACTAAAAAAAGAAGTTTGTTACTCCTTCAATTTTCCTTCAAACTCATTTCTTCTTTTTTCTTTTTTTTTTCCTTTACTTTTATGGTTATTATTAATGTTATTTAATATATAATTTATCTAAAAAAGAAAAAGAAAAAAGGTTATTATTATCTTTCGTACCTTTTTATAAGTATTAATTAATCTCTCTTTTTTTTTTTTACTCCTTTTTTAAAACTATAAAATACGTTTTTTTTCTTTCTTTCAAAATTAACTAATTATTTGAGTTTTTTAATTTCGGTTATTATTGATTACTTTATTTTTAATTTTTTTTTTGTATTTTCGATAGCTTTTTTTTCCTTTTCCTTTTCCTTTTTATTCCTAATCCTCTTTAAATGTTTTGTTCTTCTTTGAGGATTGATGTATTGTATTTTTTCGTTTTTTTTTTAACTACTTTACGGGTATTTCTTTTCCTCTTTTTAACATCGATATATGTATATACTTTCTAAACTTTATTGAAAATAAAAAATAATAATAAAAAAGCGAAACTATAAACAAATAATATAATAGAAATTATTAATGTTCATCAAAATAAAGTTGAACATTAAGAATAAAAGAATAAAAAGTAAACCCACTAGCAGTGTGTGCTTTTAACACTCGTAGGGTGAAAAGTAGTAATCGGATGTACTCAGAAACGAAACAAAAAAAAAAAGAAAAAAAAACTAAGAAAAAAAAAGGAAAAGAAATGAAAAAACAAAAAAAGAAAATGAAAAAAGAAATTACACCAAAAACAATTTAAAGACCCGTTTTAGAGAAAAAAAACAAGAACAATAAAGTTACTAAAATTATTAATATTAATGTTTTTTTTTTTTCCTTTATTTAATTTTTTTTTCTTTCGGTACGACAGTCTATAAAATTTTTTTGTCCTTACAAAAGCAAAAGAAAAAGAAATAAAAGAAAAAAAGAAAAGTTTAGCCATAAGTCGTACATAATAGTGTAAAAAATAATAATAAGAATAGTAATGAAGTAGTTGAACAAAAAAAAAAAATGGTTCTCCCTTTTTTTTTTATTTTCAAGTGAAAGACATTTTTTATTTTTCATAAGTATGTGTTTTTTACATCGTTGCTATTATGATTATTCTTTTTTATTTTTTGTTATTATTTGCGATTGCCCTTATTCGTATTGTTGAATGAGATACAGTTAAAAAAAAGTTTTCTATATCAGCAAAAATAACTGCGGCATATACTTATGACACTTTTTTCTTTTCTTTTCTTTTCTAAAATTACTATTAGTTTAAATAGTTGTCTTTCCGTCCGAGTTAATTCTTTTTTTTTTATGTTTCTTTTATCTCTTTCATTTTTTTTTTAATCTTTTATTTTTTTTTTCGTTATTCAGAACAGTGTTTAATTTAGATCTTTGCCCTCTTTTTCTTCGTTGTGCATCTTATCTGTTTCTCTCTTCCCTCTTTTCTTTTCTTTTGATTATTATTATTATTAGTTACGCGCTTCACACAGTTTAGCTTCGTAAAAAAAAAAGAAAAAAGTATATTATCAACAGTATAATTCATATTTTTCTCTTTCATTCTTTATTATTATTCCAAGTCTCTCTCCTTCTCTCTCTGACTTTCGAATTTAATTAATTAATTAATTAAATCTTCTTCTATATCTATATCTATATATAATGTCAGCGGAATACGACTACCTCTTTAAATTATTATTAATAGGCGACAGTGGGGTTGGTAAGTCTTGCCTTCTGTTGCGGTTCGCGGACGACAGTTACACCGAAAGTTACATCTCCACCATCGGCGTGGACTTTAAGATCCGCACGCTCAACCTTGACGGTAAAGTGATTAAACTACAAATTTGGGACACCGCCGGTCAGGAGCGGTTCCGCACGATCACGAGTAGTTATTACCGAGGCGCTCACGGCATTATTATCGTCTACGATACCACCGACCTGGAGAGTTTTAACAACGTCAAGACGTGGTTGAATGAGATTGAAAAGTACGCGAGCGAGAATGTGAATAAGCTGCTCGTCGGTAACAAGAGCGATCTTGTGACTAAGAAGGTCGTAGACACACAGGTGGCCAAGGACTTTGCAGACTCGCTGGGTATTCCTTTCCTCGAAACCAGCGCCAAGAACGCTACCAACGTCGAAGAGGCGTTTATCCGTATGGCGTCCACCATCAAGGCAAATATTCCCCAGAACTCGAACCCCAGTAATAAGCGTGATGGCCCTGCGCGACCGGACTTCTCCTCCGGCGGTGGCGGTGCTAACACTGGCAAGAACAAGAGTTCCTGTTGCTAAGGAGGGTCCTACCCTAAGACATTGTGAAAGAAAATTAATATATATATATATATATATAATACAAAAAAACAAAAAAGAAAAAGGCAAAAACGAAAAAAAAATACAAACCTACAAAGAGAAAGAGAAAAGAGATGCAATATACTGTGGTGGCCGTCGTTGTGATGTTCTTGTAGTGATAAAATAATAAAAAAAAAATTCAAAATCAACATATAGTCAAAACAGAAATAAAAAGAAATATATATATATATATATATATATATATATTATACTAAATAGGAAAAAAAATATTCGAAGTTTTTTTTTTTTTTTCTGTATAAACAGATTCGTTTAAATGTAAAAGAAAATTTGACCCCACACTAATAACAACAAAGTTTGAACATCATACAATAATAATAATAATAATAAAGCCGGAAAACTGAAAAAGAATATTATTACAGACAAGCTTCTCTCTCAACACAGTTATCAAAACAACGTGACGACAACCACATAAAAAATTTTTTTTATTTATCGATAAACAAGTATATATATATATACATATATTACCTATACTAATATAAAGGGTTAGGACGAGTGTGAAGCTATTCTATTTGTCAGTCTCTACTGACTAAACCTTTTTTTATTTTAGTTTTTTTTTTTATTTTGTGGTTTTCTCTTTGTCGTTCAGTTTTTTTTTTGGTGTGTAAGAAAAAGGAGACAGTTTTTTCCTAAATATTATTAGTTTATTTTCCCTATGTAACGTTTCTGTTTAGCAAAAAGAAAAAAAAAAAGAAAAAAAACCTAAAAAAGAAAGAATAACTGTAAATCAAAAATAGAATTCTCTTTTCTTTCTGTGCGTTCTTTTTTTTCCTTTTTCAGTACAACCTTTGATTCCTTTTCTGCTCCTTTTTTCTTTTTCTTTTTCTTTTTTTAATTTTTGTTTTCTTTTCCACTTCTGTAAGTATTCTCTCTCTTTTTTTCTCCCTTTTTTATTTTGATTTCAAAGCTAAAGTTCTATTCTAGCATAAACAAAAAAGTAAAAATAAAATAAAATAATAAAACACAGTGAATATAGTGTTAAGGTGCTCTAGTTCTTTCTTTTTTCTACACACGGAGCGCACTTCTCATAGTTAGATCTTTTTTTTTTTTCATTTTTATTACTTTTTTTTCTAGGTAGAAGAACTGTTACTTCTATACATTTTTTTTTTATCATTTTGACCCATTTTTTTATTTTTATATACACAATCAAACAAAAAACAAAAAACAAAAACAAAAAATCTTTCTCTCTCTCTGTATATATAAATATTTTTACTATTGTTCTTTTTTTTTGGGGTAATTTCCACTATCTAGTCCACACGCCTTTTCTCCCTTCTGTTTTATTACTTGCACGGCAGCGGTCTTGGAAAGGATGTCGCACGTGTCCGAGTCTCTCTGCCCGTCGTCGATCACAGCCCTTTCCTCATCCGCCCGGCCCTTCTGTGTTGTGTGTGGTAGTTTCAGAGAGGACCTGGTTCCTCGTCGCAGCGGGTTCAAGTGCCCCTCCTGTGTAGGAAAGAAAGGCAACAAACAGTGGAGCAAACTTCAAAAGCGGCAGGCCTCTCAGTTCTTCACTGAGGTCGTTCAACAGCAGCAGCAGCAAGACACCAGTGCCCCGTATAAGCCGCAGCTCAGTAGTGTCTCCCTCACCTCCTCCCAGACGGGATCCAAGTCGAACGGAAAGGAACACCCTATTAGCGAGTACGTGGAGCAAACCGCCGTCTACAAGCACGCCGTCAATGGCGACGCCCTCACCGACGAGGCCTTCTCCGTTCCTAGTAGTCCGCCTCCTACCCACTCTCTCGACAGTGCTCCTCGTATCCCACCACGACCCACGGAGACAGCAGAGCGGAAACGGTCCCCCACCGAACCACCGCTGCCGCCGCCGGCCCGCACCCCCCGCCGCCACTCGGACGTGCAAGGGGCCCCTCGTACGCCGCGGTCCCGACTGAGCGGGAGTGGGCGGCAAGAGGTGAACCTCTCCGAGGACCGTCGTCCGTCGTGCTCGTCGTACCACGACGGGTATGTGATTCACATCGACGACACCGCCACCCCAGAGGACCCACTGGGCGCCACTAAGGGAATGAACGCGCGGGAGGCTGGCTCGCCGGATGCGTCGGCGGTTAGTACCAAGCAGAGAGAGAAGAGGAGCCCTTGCCCCCCTGACGGCATCCACGAACACTCCCCATCCCCCGGCGGACCCTTCTCAGGGACGAATCATTTAATGGAAACGGCCACCGACCCTTACGACTTTATCCCCGAAATAAAAGGCAACGCCGATGAGTTTAGTAGTGGATCGTCTTGCGATAGTTCGCAGTGCTCCTCGGAGGCGAGTAGAGACGTCTCTCCTGCTCCTGGGTACCACCTCCCCTCCCTGCTCAGTGAACCGCAGGAGAATGCGGAGGCGGAGGCCGAGGGAGAGGCCGAGGAGACCGCCAGTCACTGCTCCTTTGATCTTGCCTATCTTTCCATCCGTATCGTCGCCGCCAGCGCGGAGGCGGTCGAGAAGACGAGAAGAAAGGCGACGGCGAAGAAGGCGACCACCTCCACAGGAGGTCATCCTCTGGCCTTTAAGAAGAATGAGCTCAGCGACTCCCGCGGCTCCTCGTACCCCCGAGAGACGAGGGAGTCTAGTGCCCCGCGAGCGCAGGTGACCCGGCAGGGTAAGTTCACCGTAACCCGACAGCTCCCCCAGCACGAACGCTCCGTCTCTGGCGTCTCGCTCCTCTCCAGTGGCGGTGGCGGCAGCGGCAGCAACGAGTCCAGTGCCCTACGTCCCGTCACCAACCAGCGGATTGAGGTAAAGAAGATCTGTTTTGATTTCCACATGACCGACTCATTGACTGGGAAAAAGATTCAAACGGTACGCCGTCGCTACTTTCCCGAAATTATCCCCTTTTGTGAAGCCGTCAAGAAGAAGCACGGGGATGAGGTACCCGCGGTACCGAGCAAGCGTGTTCCCTCTTTACGATTCGCCACCGAGGCCTTCATTGAGGAACGGCGCGCCGAGTGCCAGTTATTCTTTGACCACCTCTCTCTTAGTATCGACCTCCTCTGCTACCCCAAAACGGTCGCCTTCCTCAAATTGGAGCCTTTCATGGACGGCCCTCCGCCCTCCAAGACCCCTGCTACCACCACCACCACCACCGCCACCCCCACCGCGGCCACCACTAGTGCTGCGGGTGGTAAGACGGTGCTAGACGCCAAGGCGTTGGAGGGACTACGAGGGGGGAAAGTGTCATCGGAGGATCGCGGGTTCTACCGGATGGATAGTTTCAGCAGTCAACAGTCGACGCGGTCGTCGGTGCAGCGACGGAGCCGTCTGGATAAGGTGACACAGGAGGACTTGGCACAGGTACAGCTGGGGAACTCGATAGGCCGCGGTAGCTTCGGGGTAGTGTACCAGGCCCTCCTGCAGACCTCTAGCGGCCCTGTCATCATAGCCGTCAAGGTGATGCAGGTGAGCGAGGAGGTGGACAAGGATACTTTAGGAACCGCGCAGGCGGAGTTGGACATTTTGTGTGCGGCGAAACACAAGAATGTGATTCGCTTCCTCGGCAGCCTCTATCACCCGGACCCAAGGAGGGAGCTGCACATCTTCACCGAGTACGTCGAGTGTGGAACGATACGGGGCATGGTGGACCGCTTCGGCGCCCTTCCCATCCTCGCGATCCAAAAGTACACGCAGCAAATCCTCCGCGGTCTCGCTCACCTGCATCAGCTGAACATTGTCCACCGCGACATTAAAGGGGAGAATATTTTAGTGACCAAAAACGGAAAAGTCAAACTGACCGACTTTGGCTGTAGTGGTGTGATTAGCGACATTAATGCGGAAGGCAAGGAGGTGTGCACCCCGGGTGGCTCCGCTGCCCCTGCAGGACCGGTAGGATCGCCTTTGTGGATGGCACCCGAAGTCATACACGGCGCTCCCCCTGAGAAGGCGGCCGACGTATGGGCGGTCGGCTGTGTCGGACTAGAGATGCTCGACCGCGAGATTTGGCAGTTTGGAAACACCGCTAGAGGGTGTGGGAATCCTTTCCTTTTTATGTTTCGTATAGGGAAGGCCGGCACCCCTCCGCACGGCTATCCCTCCGAGGAGGAGATGGAGCAACTTCGCGGAGGGGGAAAGTACACGGCGGAGGAGCTGCATGGCTTGGAGCTCTGTCGTGACTTTCTGACACAGTGCTTCATCCTCGATCCAGAGAAGCGGTGGACGGCGGATCAGCTCCTCCAGCACCCTTTCCTCCTAGAGAGCTTCCCAAAGTACTTGCGCTGGCAGCCACCGGACCCACTCGAGGCGTAAAGAAACTCTTCCGCGTATGTACGGGGTAGTAAAGATAAGATTCATTTTGTTGTTTCTCCCTCTCTTAGACAGCATTAAAAAAGAAAAAGAAAGAAAAAAAAGAAAAAAAAAAAGAAGAACAACTTTCTGGTGTCCATTGTAACATTTTTATATATATTTATTTATATATTCACCTGATTTTTTTTTTTGTTATCTCCACATTAAACGCGAATGTATTTTTCTCTCTCATTCTTTTTCGAGAAAAAAAAAAAGATTCAACTCAAACGACCCTTTTACTTCAAAGTTTTTTTTTTTTTTATTCCTTTATGCTATTAGATGAAATATTTTTGTTCTGTGTGTGAGTGTGTGAGTTGACCCAAACTACCCTTTCGAACTGAATTTTCTTCCCTTTTCTACATGTTTTTTTTTTCCCTTCTACTTTACAGCTCCTAGAGTAAAATAATAATAATAAAAATAATAATAAAGTAAAATACTAGTGGTAGTCTCCAACAGGAAATTATAGCATTCCTCTCATTTTTTCTTTTTTTTTTTAATTCATCGTTCTCGATTGCATTTTAAATATATATATATATATAGAGAGAGAGAGAGAAAATTTTATATATTTGTAATCGCGTTTTTATATACCTTTCCCCTTTCACTGTATAGTAATAAAAATTCTTTTCTGAAGCGTGAATCATCCAGTCTATCTGTTAGTAACAGGGGAAAAACACTAGAAAGAAAACAACAACAAGACAAGTATATATTGGTTAATAGTCACTACGCCTCTTTTCTTTCCTCGTGAGCACCATGGACGTGAATGAGGAGTTGAATCAAATGAACAAGGCGGAGACGCTTCAGAAGAATAATAACCACTCCGAGGAAGATTGGTTGTTGGATCAAACGAGCCCCAAGCCGGTAGGCGGCAAGTCTGCGAAGAAATCCACAAACCCCCCGGTGTTGGAGGAAGGGGGGCGGCGGCGTAGTAGCAGTCGTGCGGGCTCCGAGGCCAGCCAGGAGCCACAGCTCTCTGCCCGCCGTCGACGCGTCAAACCCAGCAACAGTGGTGGGTATAGCGGTTTCGCGGCCCCTACGGAGAGCAGCGCCTCCCGCCGCGGATCGATTGGCCAGACCGACGTCATCATTGATAGCTCTCTGCAGCGTGTGCGGACCGGCACCACACCGCGGGAGAGGGACAGCGCCAAGAAGGCAAAGACGGAGGCCCCTGCGGCCACCACCGCCGCCGTTCCGCTCGACACCCTCAGTAGTAGTCAACTCGCCAAGCAGCGCCGTGGGTACCGGTATGGGTATCTCGACGATGACTTGGAGAGTATGGGGTCGATACAGTCCAGTATACGGCGCCGGCGTGTCGCCCCGCGGGTGATACCCAAGGAGGTCCCCCCAACCGCCCCGCCCAACGCGCCGCCGCCGGCCCCAGTACCGTCCGCGTCTCCAGCCCCCAAGACTACCTCCACTAGCAAAGACGGCAGGGATAGCTCGGTGCAGCGCGGCGGCAACAAGGTGGACCCGATGGTCAAGAACACCACCACCAACACCAATACCAATACCTCCCCCCCACCGTTGGAGCGCAAAGGCAGCAACAAGGAGAGCACCACCACTACTATTAGCATTTCTGACGACGACGACGAGGCTTCGCCGTACCGCTCGGGTACGAGGCGGACTCCCTCTGGGGAGAGTTCGCCCAACGTCGTCTCGGTCGAAGTCAGCTCCCCCGCCCCCGAGTCCGCCCCCGTCGTCCCCCCACTGCCACTCTTCTCCATCAGTCAAAAGAGGGACTCGAGGGCGGCCTCGAAGCCGCAGTATACGGTAGCCGCTGCTGGGGACGGCGTGGAGCCTTTTGATAATGTTTCCGTCTCCTCCATGTCCAACACCGGCACCCCCAGCTGTAGCCCTAAACCGCCCTCGGCCGGTAAAACACCAGAGACCAACCTGCTCACTCCCGACGTCAAGGCACCGACACCGGAGCCGACTGCCTCTACTACCCCTGGGCCGGCAGCAGCAGCAGCACCAGCACCGGAGGGAAAGGCCGCTAATGCCTCCGCCCCTCCCGTCACCCGAGAGGAGTCCATCTCCGTCAAGGAGCCCCAAACGCAAGTACAGGCCACCCGCGCCCCTTCCGTAGTAGATCCTTCTCCCTCCCCCGCCGCCGTACCAGAGGTACCCATCAAGTCGGAGCCCACACCAGCACCAGCACCAGCACCAGCACCAGCCGCTCCTCAAGAGACGCCAGCAGCAGCAGCACCTGCACCTGCTGCTCAACAGACCAAAGCATTAAAGCCGTCCGAAGAAAAGGCGAGGGAGGAGAAGGCAGGGCGTTCAAAGAAGCGAAAGTTTGACAACGCCGCCGCCACTCGCATGGATAATGATGAGGAGTCGAATAATAATAATTCCAACCTCAGCCGTAAGAATAACTCCATGTCTCGTAAGAACGTGGAGGACATTGATGAAGCGGAGAGTAAGGTGGAGAAGACAAAGAAGAAGGGTTGCTGTACGGTGATGTGAGGAAGACCTAAAGAGTCTGTAGTGTAGTGCTGCGATTCTTACGCTTACTCTCATTTTATACTCTTTTTTTTTTCTTATTTAATGTTTTAATTTTCCTATCACGTATATGTATGACGTAACGTGTTAAACAACGACATTTCCACTGAAACGGGGGGAAAAGAAAAGAGAGAAAGAGAGAGAACTAAAAAAAAAAAAGAAAAAAAAGTCGGTTCTTCACTATGAACTTTGTTACGTTTTTTTTTTTTTATCGTAAAGTGAACAAGATAATAATAATAATAATAATAATGGTAATAGTATCAAGAAGGATCAATGTCCAGTGAGTTCTCCCTAACTATTATTATTATCATTACTACTACTATTATAGTTACGGGTATTTAGTATACTTCCCGTTTTTTTTCTTTTCTTTTCTGGGGCAATTTTTTGTTGTTTTGATAGTGTATTTTAAATAATATTCATTCTTTTTCTTTTTTCTTTTTTATTGGTTTCCTTTTCGATCTGTGTACTTATGTGAATGTGTGCGCCATCATCACCCCTTTTTTTTTCTGTAATTCAAACAGACTGAGCTACACACATTCACACATACACACACTGGAAAAGAGAATATATACAAAAAACAACATAGTATTCAAAAAAAAAAATAAAATAAAAATAATATATAATTCCATACAACATACTTTACCCCCTTTTTAGAGAGTGACTATGGAAGGCTCTAGTTGTAAATTAGATATCTATACGAGGAAAAAAAAAAGAAAAAAAATTATTAGAAAAAAGATATTGAAACAGTTATACTACAAGCTACGCTCCCTCTTCTTTCATAACCACTTCTGTACAGAACACTAAAAAAGAAAAAAAAAAACGAACAAAAAATAAAAACTAAAAAAATAACAACACCATATATGAACGAGTATATTGTAACTCCACACAGTTATAAAATGAACACTTTTCACTAATGGTTTTTGAACTTGTTTACTCTTCTTTATCTATTTGCGTTTCTCCTTTTTCACTTACCCTGAACACTTTTTTTCTTTTTTTTTCTTCTTTTATTAGTATTTTCATACTTTGAATTTTTGTACTTTTCTAGGCTAACTTTTTTTAATATTACTATTATTTACTTTTTTTTTGCTGCGTTGTGATTTTTTTTTTTTTGTTCTTTGTTTCACTTTTCGTTAATTTCGCTTTTATTTTTAGTATAAATAAATCTAATTATTTATCTCACACGGTTGAGTAGATTATCTTTTTTGCCCTGTGATTGTACTATTTAGTAAAAAAAAAAGCAGAAAAAGACTAAAAGAAAGAAAGAAAAATAAAGTTACCCATCTATCTATCTATCTATCTATACTTGTATTGATTCATTATGGGTCCCCCGAAGCGTCTTGGTAAGTATGAACTCGGTAAAACGCTGGGTAGCGGTAACTTCTCCAAGGTGAAGCTGGCCAAGGATACAGAGACCGGTAAACAATGGGCGATTAAGATTATAGATAAGGAGCAGCTCGTAAGGGAACGTATGGAGGAGCAGTTGAAACGAGAAATAGCCGTCATGAAGATGCTTCGCCAGCCTAATATTATTGAGCTGCACGAAATTATGCAAACCTCCAACCACATTTATCTGGTACTGGAGCTGGTAACTGGCGGAGAGCTGTTCGAGAAGATTGCGAAACAAAAGCGCTTCTCCGAGGATGTGGCGCGCAAGTACTTCCATCAACTCATCGCGGGTGTTAACTACTGCCACCGCCAAGGCATCGCCCATCGCGATCTCAAGCCCGAGAATCTCCTCCTCGACGCCAACGATACCCTCAAGATTTCAGACTTTGGTCTCAGCAACCTTCAGCGGTCTAATGGACAGGGAGGTGGGACGATGCTGCAAACGGTGTGCGGCACACCCAACTACGTCGCCCCCGAGGTACTCAAAGAGCAAGGCTATGACGGTTTAATGGCGGACGTGTGGTCCTGCGGTGTGGTGCTCTTCGTGATGCTGGCGGGGTATCTCCCTTTCGATGATGAGAACGTCAATGCGCTCTTTACAAAGATTGAACGAGGAGAATTCCGTATGGCACGACACTTTAGTGACGATGCGAAGGACCTTATTGAGCACATGCTCACCGTGGACCCTGCCAAACGCTTTACCCTGCAAGACGTCATCAACCACCGTTGGTTCCAGAAGGACTGGAATCCCGACATGCTGAACTACGATGACTAATAAATAAAGAAAAAAGAAGAAAATAATCTATTTCGTCCTTTCCTATAAAGGAGTAATTATATATAATATATATATATATATATATACATTCGTTTGTTTATTTTCGAATAGGAAAAAAAAAAAAGGAAATAAACTAATTAAAACAAAAAGTCCTCCCCCCAATAAAAAAAGAAAAAAAGAAGTTTATAATAGAAAACATCAACTATAAGTAAAAATGAGTATAACAAAAATAATAATAAGAGAGGAAAAATAAAAACAAAAACAAAAACGAAAAAAAATAAGTAAATCAAAAACAAAAAAATAAGAAATTAACAGCACTACAGTAAATTATATATATATATATATATACTAACCGTATATCAACGTAGTAACTTATTAATATGTAGAGTGTGTTTAAAATTATTCAGTTGGAATGAAATCCCTAATGAGGCAAAAAAAGTTTTTTTTTTTTTATTTTGTGCTCTTTTTCCATTTTTGTTCCCTCCCATCGCCTTACACACTTTTACTGTCATTTTACGGGTTTCTGGGTTCCTTTTTTCAACCACATTTTTTTTTTATTTTTGTGTGTGTGTCTGTGTCGTTTTTCCTACCATAGGCAAAGATAGGAACCACACTTCATCGTATCGGATAGATACACTGTGAGGTGTCGCGTCTATATATCCCCTGTTGGACGAATACCAAAAAAAATAAAAATAAAAATAAAAATTGTATGTTATGATAATCCGTTTGAAGGTAGTTATATACATATTCATAATTACAATGGCTTTAGAAGAAAGGGAGTCTTTAACACGTTCTCGTGTAAAGGAGGGTAAGTAGTGAAACACGTTAAAAAAAAAGTATAGTTTTTGTGTGAAAGGTGACTTTACTAAACGTATTCGAATACAACATACCTTTAGTGAAGGTGATGAGTACATAATCGAAACTCACCACGAAGAGAACTGGGTGCGTAGAAGAGAAAAATAAGTAAAAAATCATTGAAAAAAAAAAACAAACGAACCCAAAACAAAAAAAAAAAGGAAAAAAAAGTAATAGTTACACATTGATTTCGAAGTGTTTTTTGTTTTGTATTGAAAAAAAAAAAAAAAGTGAACCCCTGCAAGATGTATTTAGGTTTTTTCTTTTTTTTTATTTTTACTCCCATGTTTTTTATACTCATAAAGAAACCAAACCCAGAAATTTTTATTTTTCCCCCGAAAGTTCTTTTCTGTATGACAAAGTAGTATAACTGTATCTTTACAAAAAAAGTATCTTACACCGTTAACCGTGTCTCTCTCCCTCCTTTCTTTTTCTTTTTTCTTTTGCTTCTCTTTCTGGTTGTGATGCTTTAACCCACCTCCACCACCACTACCACTATAAAATAATAATAATAATAATAATAGTGAAGTAAAGAAGTATAGTTAAATAAACCCTATCCTAAATATTTCCACACAGACGCATCGCAACAGCAAACAGATACATTGTATATAATTCATGTCTTACTACGACCTACTGCCCAGTCGTGTCCGTCGCTCCGTGCCCCCTTCTAATTTCCTCAGTAGCAACTATGATGGTGCTTACTGTCTAGAGTCTCTTCTTCTCGACAGCAATTTAGCGTTTCGACTAGACCCCCTCCAACGCCACCGCGACCGTCGTTGGATAGAGAAAATAGTCGACGGCGATGACACGACGGCGGGCTCTCCCCCCTCCCCCCCTTCCGCCGCCACCGAGTGGAAAGAGGCTTCTACAGTGAACCACTCGTACGTAAAGTCGTTTACAATGCTCCAGACCCTAGAGGGCCACCGTGGCTGCGTCAACAGCATCCACCTTGACACCACCGGTGAACTGTTAGTCTCCGGCTCTGACGATCTCCAAGTCTGTGTATACGATACCACCCACCACACCCTTCTCCGTCAGTACCCCACGCGACACCGCAGCAATATTTTTCACGCTAGTTTTGTTCCGCATCACCGGGAGCGGATCCTTACGTGTGCCTTGGATGGGGCGGTGTATCTGATGGACACCGAGACGGGCGAGCACGATCAAAAACTGAGCCGGTCCCCCATGGCCAGTGATGTGGTGACGAGCGCCGCCTCCCCACACGTTGCCTACGTCGCCTACAGTGATGGTTATATTGCCAGGGTCGACACAAGGTGCTGGGTGGGGTTGGTATCGGGCGGCACCCCATTGACTGGCATGGTGGACAGTGTATGCGCGCTCGCCCATCATCCGCTGCACTCCTACACCCTCGCCTCGGCTACCAACACCCCGTACGTGTTCTTGCACGATATCCGCATGGGCGCCCTGTCAGCGTTTGCAGCTCTGGCGGTGTTGGGGGGTCACCGGAGAGGGGAGGCGTGGGGGAAAACGCATGCTGAACCGGGGGGCCTGTCCTTTAGCGAACGGGGGGACTGGCTGGCGGTGAACTACCGCGACGACGACGTCTACTTGACCCCGTGGGAGGGGAACCTACTGAGCCGCAATGGCAGCGGGGTGGAGGTGCCGCACCTCGTCGGCGCCGTCGGGGAGACGGTGCCGGTGGTGGCCTGTGGTGGTAGTAGACGACTCCGAGGGAGAACCAACGTCATGACGATGTTCAAGCAAGTGGCCTGGATGGAGAGAGACACGGTAGTGTGTACGGGGGGTGACGATGGTAAAGTATACTTTTGGGATACCGGGAGCGGGGAGCTGCTTCATTCCACCCGAGGCGATAACGATGTCGTCAATGGGGTCTTGTGTCACCCCCAGGGGAGGCTGCTTTACGCGTGTGGCATCGACAACACCGTCAAAGTGTTGGGCGTTCCCGAGAAGGTGGCCCCCCATGCCGCGGAAGGCGCCACCTCGACCTCGACGACAGTCGGTGCAGCCGAGGAGGCCGCCCGCCGCCCTTCTTTTCCCGATTTGGTTCGCTTCTCTACCATGGAAGCGGCGGACTTTGTCCAACTACTCTCATTACTCAACGGCCCTTCGTGGGAGGGAGGGGAGGAGGAGGAGGCATCGAGCGGTTCCGACCCCCGTGACGACGACGAGGAGGAGGGGATGTCGGACAGGGACAGTCAGCGTCACAGCCGGGACAGCGGGGAGGAGAGGGCGTCGAGCTCCATGACCTCGCTGGCACCTCCCTCCTCCTCGGGGGAGTCTGGTGTGTTGGGGGTGGCACCAGCACTACCAGAGTATATCACGTCTATCGCCAAAATGAAGCTCTTCGCCGGGAAACGGCTTGCGGTGACTCGTTTTAACTGCACCATGGTTTCACAACTGAGGGAGCATACCACGTTGAAGCAAGCGACTATTATAAAGAAGCAATTGATGCTACGGATCCATGGGAATACCAGCATGTACCACTCTCGTTTTCGCTCCGACTCTGATAATGATGATGATGACTTTGACGGTGCTGACGGAGGGTCGTTCTCCACTGACTCGACGGACTCGGATGCCCTGGAAAGGGACATCTCTCTCTTAGAGGAGGAAGAGGAAGAGGAAGAGGAGGCACCGGAAGTAGAGACGGACTCCGCTGTGGAGGAGGAGGAGCAGTGGGAGGAGGTAGAGTCGGAGGACGAGGAGGAGGAAAGGGAGGAGGGAGAGTCTTTTGGTTGGAACGAAGTATTGGGTGCGGTGACGAACCTCTTCTCCTTACCCACCGATAGTGAGTCGACGGAGGATTCTTCGGAACGTATAGATACCGAACTAGTAGAGGACGAAGAGGAAGGGACGGGTGACGTGGAGGGGTCCACTGAGGACTCCGCAGTTCTCAATACCGTAGCCTCCTTCATTCGAACGACGTATGCGTCAGAAAAAAGTCGTTATACAGTGAAAGCCTTCCACAGCTTCTTTGACCTCCTGTCCCAGCTGTTGGAGGGTCTCACCCGACGCTGGATCGTTCCTGTGGCGTTCGCCGACCGCGATGGAGTCTCAGGGAGACGAGTAGTACAACACTTCAAATATAATCAATGTCAAGTTGGTAACTTTTACCGCATGGAAAAATGGGTGAAGCGCACCCTGGAGGGTCTCTCTGCGGAGGAGCAGGAGCAACGCTATCCCGAGTTGCAGGCTCAGTTTAGTGCCTGTTGCCGATATAAAGCCAAGATCCACACTCTCCTGGATATTATCGATCTGTTTTTGACACAGCAGGAAACTCTCTTTATGACCTGGTGGGAGAAGCGCAAGTATTGGTCCCGAGTGGCATGGTTATATTTGCAATACACGTTTTTTTTCATGGCGATTGGCGACCTCGAAAGCGCGATGCAGTACTGTGTGCAACTCGATACATGGACCGAGTTCGCTGGGAACCTCGCGTTGGCTTCCGCCCCCCCGGTGTCCATCCTACCCGACGGGAAGGATAGCACCAGGAAGCGCTCCCGTCCTGGCGAGGCGCCTTCCCCAGTAGACTACCGCCTCTGGCGTTGTGTCAGCGGTCCGGAAAAAATGTTTAGTAAATTTCGCTCTCCACAGTGGTATCCGCCATTGCTCGTGCCTCTGTTTCTACAGTACCGTATCTTGTGCTTCCAGTGTGGCGAGGGGGCGACACCGGTGAGGCGGGAGGGCACCCCTGCGTCGGACCGTTCCTCACTACAGCCCGGGGCGACGGTCAGCCAGTTGGGCCTCCCTCTCCCTCGGTACGGCGTTCGCGTGGAAGACTACACCCCTTCCTTAGAGTGGAGCCCTCCACCGATCAAAAATTTGCTTTCTCAGCGAGACCAGTGTCTTCATGAGCTGCTTCACCGGCTGGAGAGCCACCCAAGCAAGAGTATAAGGTCATGGATGCTGGAGTACTTTAATTCCGGTGACGGGGAGACGAAGGAGAGTTCTACCGATTAAACACATAGCAACGTGATATCACTACCGAAACTGCAACCACCACCACTACATAAAAAAAAAGAAAGAAAAAACGGAATTTGGTGAATTTATTGTCTTTTTTTTTTTATATATTACTCTTGATTGTTACTGTTTGAAATCTATGTTCTTTTTGCTGTTGTAGTTTCACTTCCTCGACTCCTTGTTGATATTCACCGTTGTTTTGGGCATCCCGCTCTCTTTCCCTCTCTCCGTGGGGTCCAGCTATTTTTTTTTTCTCTCCCCTTTTCTCTCTCCCTTAAAAAGAAAAAGTTGATGCAGAGTAAAGGAGTGGCGCTCCGTCGTCGGACGAGGGGTGGTGAGCAGAAGGGTTCGCTGCAAGAGGAGAATCCCTCCACCGACACCCCCGTCCCCATAGTGTTTCGCGTTCACAACGACAATCTCTCCAAATCCCCCTTCCTGTTTAACCCGAAAAACTTCAACTTATCCTTCTCCGTAAAGCAGGAAGCGCCCACCGAGTGTATTGTGGAGGTCCGACCGGCCCCCGCCGTCGTACCGTTTCCCCACAACGCCTCGTATACAAAGTTGACCGGTGTTACGTCCTCCGCTGTGTTAGACGCGATGGGGTCTCGCCTGGACCTCTCCTCTCTCTCCTCCATCCCCTCCACCGCCGACCTCCCTGCCATCGCACCGACGGAGCCGATGACCATGAAGACCGACCCGGTCGGCCGCGCCCTCTACGTCCATCCTTCTGGGGGTTGGATATGTCGCTTAATGTGTTCCAGTGAGAGAGAGGCGAATTACGCCAGCGGTGCTATTAGTATTAGTCAGTCTCAAATGGGGCGGTGCAGTGTTATTGGAGAGGCCGCAAAGGGAAGGGCGGTCGCCACCGTTCTCTCCCGCTACGATGAAGTGAAGACACGGTACGGCTTATCGCACTTAAAGCTGTCTTGTATCCATCAGTACCTCTCCCGGTCCGACCAGTTCACCATTTCTGAGCTGCTGCGGGATCAGATTCTTTATCACGGAGAGGAGATTGTCGTTTCCGGGTTTCACCTCCAGGTCAGCGATATGCTGTACCGTGACTGCGGCCGCTCTACTGCGACAGCCCCGTCGTCTTCCACCCCGACAGTAGATCGTTCGTTACCGGAGGAGTCAAAGGGGTCGGTCGGAGGAGCCTCTCCGCCGCGCCTGTTGCGAGTGAGCTGTGGAGTAGTGACCGCCCAAACCAACGTTAACTTTGACTCGCGTTCTCCGGTGTACTACATTGTCATTGAACTCTCTCGAGAGATGTGGGACACCACCATTGACGGTCGGGTGACCATGTCATGGACGTTTCGAAAGTTCCTGCGGCAACTTTTATCCAAGGAGATGGTGAAGCGAAAAGTGTACCCCCTGCTGCGTATTTTGTTCACTGGCCGACTGCGAAAGCGGTTTAGCATTCACGACCACAGAGACGTCCTCCACCTCCTCGAGGTGTCGACAGAGGAGCGATCGAGAGACATTGCGGTGGAGGCGGAGTTGCACTGTGATGCTTTTGTCGAGCGTCTGTTGCGAGATATTCAAAAAGACAAGAAGAATGATAAAGAGGCACTCAAATGGACCCCAAAGGACATTTTTGTGCTTTCCAAGAACTCTAATACGTTGGAAACGTTGAGTGTGGTACTAGAACGGTGTGGGATGCACTACACCGATCGTCGTCTCAACACCACGGGGCACACCATCACCATCGTGTCCGCCGGTAAATGTCTGTATCGTGTCACCAACAGTCTCGTACAGGTGATTACGGCACGCCTACACGATGTGGGGCTGGAAAAGGTGCACGTCATTTGCATTGGTCGACCCCCACTCCACGCCACGCCCCTGTTTGAGTACAAGGCCGCCGATGACACCCTGCGCTCTCAGTATCACCTCCATTCCGAGATGCAGGACCCCACCCAGCTATTCTACGAAACCCCCGTGTGGCTGTCCGTACTCTTCTTTTACCCCCACCTCGAGGGCGGGACCACGGAGGTCCCTTTTATGCTGTTGAACAAGGAAGAGTGGATCCAGCTCTATCAAACCTCCTTCTCTAGGGAGCCCCTGGAGTACCGTGCGGCGTCGCTCGATCCAGACTCCTTTCCTCGCTCCTTGATCCCATCCGCTTTCATCAACGGACAGCAGGTGCTGCTTCCCGGGCTGGGCCTACCGTACCACAGCTTAGGACTGGGGGTCGTCTATCCGGCGGGTTCACAGCGCTTGTTCTCGGAGCATGGCGCTGCCAAGATTGCAACAAACATTTCCCCCACGGTGGAGCACCCCCGGAAAGGGAACCCCTCTACTAGAGGCTTGGTACGGGGTACGTGGTATGTGCTGCACAGTGCAAAGACCAGTGCGCACTTCCCTCAATACCACCTCGGCGACACGAGGCGGACGGAACCGCAATCGACCAACGTAGTCGACACTTACCAAAAATCCATTCCTCCCTGTACCGTGACCAAACAAAAGACAGTGATGCGTTCCGATGCGGCGCCGTGTGGACTAAACATTATCGACAGCGACTTAAAAAATGGGTATTTGGTGCTCGAACTGACCCTCGTGGACGACCTCCTGCCGAGTGCACGGTGGTCTCCTAGCATTCTGGAGAGTGGGGCGACGTGGTCTCAGTTTTTGTCCTGTTTCGAAGGGCGGGATGGTAGGGTGCAGAATGTTCATCAGACCAACAAGTGGAGCAGTGGTAACCCCGAGGCCCAGGGACCGCGGGAGGGGACCGACCCTGTCGGGCCGTCAGTGACCGGGGAAGATTTCTTTGTGTCCTCTTTTCGGCCGTCTGAGGTGTTCTGCCACTCCCACAGCGGCGTCTCAGAGGACGGCAAGACGCTGATCCTCCCGACCCACAACAATCGTAGTACCTTCCAGGCACCCGAGGTGGTCTCCTTTCAGGTGGAACCATTCATGTTGGTGCTCTCCCCGCCCTCGGTTCACTCCCTCACAGAGAATTCGGATTTGGACGAAGAGCTACCAGAGCACCGCTCCACTACCGTGACAGCGGCGCCTTCTCGAGAGGACCTAAGCGTAGTGCCCTCCGACCTCCCTGAAGAAACCGCGGTAGCCGACTTACTACACCGGTTGGAGCCGATCGCGTCCCTCACCGCCTTGGTGGGGTATGTGCAGCTGCGTAGTAGTTTACTCTTCTCCCTGAAGGCCGTGGACCCCTTGTGCGGGTCAGACCCCTCCTGTGAGGAGTTACACCCCACTTCGTCCGAGAACATTTCCACCTCGGTCGTTTTTAAGCGTCGGTGGCTGTTCAAGCACCCCGACCTCAGTGGAGAACCTCCCCACATCCGCACCTGGACCGACCTCTGCACCTGTAATACCCTCCCCGTGTACGGCGCCCGCTCGGCGTACCCCAGAGACGCCTTCTACTCCGTCCCTCCCCATCAGTATACCATGATGGAGGGGCCCATTTCCATCAAGGGTCAACTCACCGAGTTTGTGATTCAACGCCTCCAGCAGCAGTACCAACTCGTCGTGGACAGCGCGTCGGAAAATGCCACGTATCCGTTACAGTGGCCTAGGGAGTCCCCCACCCCGAACGCTCGGGTGGAGCTCTCTGCCGGACATCAACTGCACATCTTGAAGATTGGGGAAACGTTGCAGACCCTCTCCGTCACCCGTATGCTGCACCGCGGCATGTATAGTAACGACCAGGTCACCCACCGTATGATGTACGAGTATCTGTTGTGGAATTACTTGTCGGATGATTTTTCACAGCGAAAAGTATACCTGGAAGCTCAGGTCGGGGAGAAGGATGCTTATTCTTGGGAGGTGCTGGACCGTTGGCTGCAAAACCGACCCAATGCTTTCATCCCCACGGCACCAGATGTGTGCTTGAAGCCCCGCGAAGTCGCCCTCGTGTTGGTCCCTCTCGACGCCACTAAACTATCCTCGTTTGATAATTTTTTGAAATTTATCAGTTACCGCTTCAGTGCTTTACTGTCGGTCAGAGGGCAAGTGGAGTGGCAGCCGGACGAACGACAGAGAGAGGTACGCATGCAGCGCGACGCTTGTACCTTGATTGAACGGAACCCAGACTCCATGAATAGTGGTCTGGAGTCTCTGATGCATGTGATTCTCTCTCACGAAACTACCTTGCAAGAAAAAAAGGTGGGGGCTAGGGTGGCGGGACTGTCCGGGCGAGGTGCTTGGATGGAGGACCGCCTGCTGTCGGTGGATATCGCCCTCCCCCCGCGGTATCACCCTCAGTGCTGCTACACGATTTTGGTCTCTTGGCTGGTCTGCACTTCCTCGATAGTAGCGGACTGGTACGGGTCGTTCATCACTAACGCCGGTCGTCACGGGTTCGCGGCGGTGCCTATTCCTTGTGGATTCTACTCTGCCAAGACCGACTACTTCAATGTGCACTGGGATGCCGTGGTGACTTCGGAGGAGAGGGTGGGGAGTGCACGACAGCGACTGTGTGAGGCCCTGTTGGAGGGAGGCGCTGGGTATTACCCCAATGGAGTGGTGATGGACCGTCGCTCCCGTTTCGTCCACTTCAGCGGACTGTGTTACATTATCATCCCCTATGACTATAGTAAAAGGGTGGTGGCGCAGTGGTTTCAAAACAGTTTGGTGGCTACTGGAACTATGGAGCAAAAGAGTCTCTTGTCCGCCTTCATTGCCCTCACTCGGCGAGTCCTCTCCACCGAAGCGGAGGTCGAAGTGGTACCCACCTCTGCGGAACCCTCGTAGAGATGACAAGGCTTCTTTTTTTTTTTTTCTCCTTTGTACAGTGCTACTAAGGACCCCCTTTCTCCATTCTGTGAATAACACATTATTCATTATTGCTCTACCATTCACCAAGTGTTCACAAATAATCCTTCAATGGAAACACTATTTTTCGTTTTATTTGACTGAAGTTTAAAAAACACATGTTTCTACCCCCGTTCTATTTAACTTTTTCCTCTCCTCTTCCTTTTCTCCTCTTCCTTTTACTCATGTTACAAGCAGTAGCCCTTTTTTTTTTTCTATCATCACTGTGAGTTTGAAATAATGTCCAAGTATTTGAACTTAATAGGACATTCCCTACACGTGTCCGAAGTTACTGCCTTAGAATGCTCCTTGCCGTTGCTGTCGGAGCGCTACGGAGCCCCCGCCGAGTTCTGGGGTAAGGTGACTGGGTACAAGAGGGATTATCTCGTAGCACAGATACCCACCGGCGATGCATTCAGTCCCCGTGTGAGTTTCGCCAGCCTCGACGACGGTCACACGTGGAAACTGCTAGAGGAGATCACAGAGGAACAGGCGCTTCTTTGCGAGCAACTACGTGGGGTGTATTATGGCGATTTAACGTTTGAGTACAAGGTCCGTTGCGACATCCCTGAACCACCCGCTGAACCCGAAATAGCGCTCCCTGAAGCCAACACGGTACTGGCTCAGGCGAAGGCGGCGCTAGAGCAGCAACCCGCCAGTGATGCCGAGGAGGACGAGGAGGAGGAAAAGGAAGAGGAGGAGGAAGGCGAGGAGGAGGACGAGGAGGCGGCGATCCCTAAGCGGAAGAAGAATAAGCCCAAGTTCATGATAGTATCGGTGACCGAGGCGATCCGCCTGCACCACTTTATTCGTCTCCACGATGACTACTGTCGCTTGGCAGTACGGGGGGAATACCTTCTGCAGGGAGGCGCAACAGGGGAGCGCAATCGGCTCTTCTCTGGCCACCCCCTCGCCCACGCCCTCAAGCCCAGCTGCTACGTGAAGCTCGCCCACTTGGGGAAGCGGGATCGGAATAGAAAACTGTACGGCCCCACGTACAACGAACACACCGACTACCTCCGCCCCATCACCGACGATGCCCCGGTGGGGTCCTGGTGGGTCAAGTACGACGCCTCGCAGGGGGTAGTGGGGGTACAGAATTTACTCTATGAGGGCTCTCTGTTCTGGTACAGACCCGGCACGGTCGAACGTGGTCAAGTCTACTATGGAAACGGCGAACGTAATTTTGATCTTTGCTTCACTCTGTGAGGGAAAAATAAAAGGACTCCATGAAATGACCAAACGAATGGGTGTAAAAAAAAAAAAAAACCAATAAAAATAAAACAAAAACAAAAATGTAAATAGTCGCTGTACTTTTTAGGCCAACATATCCTTATTCTTTTTTTTTTTCTTTTCGTTTCACGACCTACCTCGTTGTAGCTTGCTAATGGAGAGGATACTTAATCATAATACTACTCTTTCTTTCTTCACTTTTTTCTGTTTTCCTTCCTTCAAGCCAACAAAGTTAGCAAGTAAAGACAATAACATTAAATAAATAACACTAAATAATCGAAAAATAAAATAAAAATAAACTTAAAGAAAATATAACCAGGTAAAAAGAAAAGAAAAGCTGACTTTTAAGGTACAAAGAGTTTTAAATTAATAATTAATAAAAGTATAATCTTCACTGTATATATATATATATATATATATATAAAAGCAAAACAAAATAATTAATTAGTTTTAATCGTAATAGTTCCACCATACTGAACCCTTCACAAGACTTACTCTGTCGCGTTGACATTTCAATATAATAAAAGTAGCATTCTACACGATCTCAAATATTCAGGGTGTGTTCTTTTTTTTTTTGTTAAATTTCACAGATTCTGTTTTTTTTTTTGTTAAAAAGTAGTTATTTCATCCTCATTTTATCGCCTGCCGTTGCGGTCTAATCGCTGACACCGATATGTGTAGCGAGGAAGGACCACTGCCGCGGGTGGCGGTGTCAGAGGGTTTCATTCACCCCGACGACACCTGTTTACCCCCTGTATTAAAGACTCTTATGGAGTCGGAGGATAGAAAGGCGGTGAGGGAGGAGGTAGACCGACTGCTAGCGGTAGGGACCCCCCAGGACTGTACCCGCCGGCTGGGCAGCGTGGTGTTCCGGTGCCGCCCTCTGGAGGAGTGGGAGCAGACTTCTTTTCTAGGAAAGTCATCGCCCTACCGAATAGGAGAACTGCCGTACCTCACCAAAACCCCATCCACCGACCCTGCCGCCCTTCGCTCCTGGGACGCCGTCGTGGAGTATCTTTTCGAAAAGGCGAGTCGCCTCCACTCGCTATTAAAAGGGAGCGAGGAGGAGTCGGTGCGGTATCGCTTCCCAGAGGAGTGGCAAGCGGAGGCGGTGCCGTTTTTATACGAATGGCTGACCCATGCGGATTTTTTTTTCCACTGGGAAAAAGTGTGGGGGACGTTGTTCAAGTGTTTTACACTGGTAGCGAGGCGAGACAGTTGCGGTCCCCTCTCTTCCTTTTGTATCCCCTGGCGACCACTGGCGTCCATGATGTTGTCGTTTATCGCCCGCGAGAACAGACCCTATCTGATGGAGGGGTACTTTGAAACGTATAGTCGAGCGATCTCACTCCACGGAAAAGAGTTTAAACTGTTTTGTGAAATCTCAAGCGCCTTTTTCGACCCAAATGCTCTTGGGGAGCAGTGGGACTACTTCGCCCCTTTTCTACAGCCGGCCGGCTCCAGTGCCCCTCTCTACCTGGCGCTCTTCGCGGTGATATTCCCGGCCAATCGAGCGGTGGAGCCCTCCACACTCCAACTAGTGTCCCCTATGGAGGAGATTCTTCGCTTTCTGCTCCGGGATTCGCAGTTTTGGCATCAACAGGGGAACTCGTCCTGGCGGGTCGCCAAGTATCGTATTCTTAGTCGCATTAGTTTCCTTCACATGGGGGCCATTCCACTAGACGAGTACGCTGAGGCGATATTTTCCGATTTACTGAGTTCACTACGTTTGCCCATTGGGGACAAAACTCAAAGAGAAAAGGATCGTATTAGTTTTGGTCGAGGTAATTTCGCCTTCAACTCCATTTTTGGGTTCGACGAGTCCGAGTTCCTGGATTCACAAACCTTCTTGGTGCTCGCCTTTAAAAACAACACGACGAGTCCATTGTGGAACCACCTTCGTCGCTTTGTACATGCCACCAGTGTGTTTCTGAGGCCTGGCACCAATCAAGCAGAAACGTATCGCGTCTTTTCCATCTACTCTGGCTTAATCATGTCCGCGTATCTTCGTGTGCGAATTCAACGGTCTAGGATCGCGGCAGCGGGGGGACCGGAGGCCTACGACCAAAAGGAGTCCAACAAGGAGGCGATGTGGAGTGAGGAGGCGGTCAAAACGTTTGTGGGGATTGTTTCGCCTGTGGTACTACCCTGTCTTTTGTTTCAAAGAGGCCCATTGATCACTTTTTGCTGCCTCGCCTACCTCGACCCGGAGGGCACCTACGACTCGGTTTTGGGGTATGTGACGGAGGGGCTCGAGAACCTGAACAACCCCACCGTACAAAAGGTTTCACTTTCGCTGATCTGTTCTGTGTTTGATATTTATCTGACGACGCCTCGCGTAAGTGAATCTTTTACCTTGTTTGTGAAGGAACTTCTCCATACAAGGATGATTCATCTCGTCTCTGGCAGCTCTTATAACTTTAATACACTCGTGTTGCGGTTCATTGGGAAGGCGGTGTCACAAATTCCTCTTGCCATGTTGTTTGAAAACGAGGAGGACGAGTTGGATTTTATGACCACTCTTTTTGGAAACTTGTTACAAATTAGTGAAACGGTGGAGGAGACGGATGTGAACTTCCGCTGTTCTGTGGAGCTGTGCTGGAGAAACCTGTCGCCGTCCACTTTCGAAGCACTTTCCGAGAAAATACTAAAGCAGCTGAGAAGTGTGAACCGAGGGGCCAAGGTCGCCTATTTGCTTCAGTATATCGCGGCGCGTGATAGCGAGGGTGTGTTGTCCTTTATCGATACCCACTTGGTGCCCATTCTCCGGTCGGAGGGTGGCAACGACGAAGAGGTGCTATGCGCGGTAAAGTTGCTCAACAGCGGGCTGCTGGGGTGTGGTCTGCACTGTGCCAAGGCCAAGGACACCCTCAAGGTATGTGTCCAGGCTTTACTGCTACACCTCACCAACGCCAAACGGGTTAGCGCGGCCTGTGATGTTTTACAACACTTTTGCACCGTGTTATTATCCGTAAGAAGCCGCTTTACTCATCGTAGTGAAACGTCACAGCGGTGGTGCGATCCGGAGAGGAAAGCGCTCTACACCCGAATGCAGTACGCAACGAGTGGTGCTGCTGTGTTCGACTACCAGTATCCCTCCGATACAGACTTTGAGTCGGCGTTGGACCTGTTGGAGGACGTAATGGGCGACATTCAATACGTCACAGAGCGCATAGAACACATCCACGGTCCACCACACAACGCCACCAACATTCGGCAAACCGTGATGCGGTCCGATGAAAAGAAAGAGGCGGGACCGGCCCTGGGGACGAGTGAGACAGAGTTGCCTTTTACTCCGCACAACGTTTTGGTCGGTCTTTGCTCCGCCATGAAGCGCATTATTAGTCTTTATCCTTTCGAAGAAGGAGAAGAAGCTGCTGAGAGTTCGGCAAGGGAATTGGTGTCTCTCGTTCAAAGAGGAGAAAGGGAAGTGGCGGATGAGGCGACATCGGAGACGACGGTGGAGATTGAAGTGGATCGATATCTTCGGTTTCCATCGAGTACAGGCAGGGCAGAAATGACCCCTCTCTCGTTCCCTACAAGGAAACGAAAATATAGTCGGGAGGCGCTCTTCGACTTCATGGTAAAACATTTTCTTTGCCGCGTGGTGGGCAATCACCGAGAGTTCTGCAACGTAGTGGGCAAAGGGGTGTCTCAGTGTATTAACTTTGGCGAATTGGAAAGCGCACTGCCACCATTAGAGCAAAAGGTGACGTTGGAGAATGATGCCACCGCCACGGAGCACCTTGTCATGGCGCTTGTGGAACTAACGAGCTCTTCCACAGCGCCTTCGGTATTAGCGCTTCTCCCTGTTTCATTATCGTCCTTTTTTATTGTTTCCCCCTTGATCGGACACCCCTTCTGTGAGGAAAACTTCTTCCCCACGTGGTTCTTGGAAAGAAAATCGAGTGCGGCGGTGAACGCGAGAAGAGGTGGCTACCCAAAAGTTACCCGAAAAATGGCGGAGCGTCTCTTTAATATTCTTCATGTGCTGTTACCCCTTTGCACGAAACTCACCATCCCTGTTTTTCTCTACCACGCCGTTCACGACGTCACGTTAACGCTTATACTGGGACAGACGGTAGGGTTGCTGACCTTTATTGGAGTAGAGTTGTTACGACACACGGAGGGAGAAGGGGCGGCTGAGCTTTTCCACCGTCGGGTCCTAGAGGGAGTTGGCAATTCCCCGACGGACGATAGCGCTGCGGCGGTGCCCGGGCTCCACGACACTATTGTAAGGCTCGACGAAGAGCAGGAAGAAAGGGAAGGGGAAGGAGACGAGGAGGAGAACAAGAAGGGGGAGGAGTCGGAAGAGATTGCCAGCCGTGCGGCTGTTCCGCTGACGGGCGACCCCCGTGACAACCAGATTAAGCAGTTCTTTGTGAAGGCGATGATGTTTTCTTCCTCCGTGTTGCAACAGTCTGCGATTTGCGCCTCCGAGGAGTGTCTCGCCACCCTTCGCGTCTATTTACTTTTTCCTGAACGGTACATTCCCGACGCAAACAACAGAAAGTACTCTTTTTTTGAAATGCTTCTCTCCACAGCGTCCGAGTTATCCGAGGGAGAGCTTTACCGAGTGGTGGAGGAGCTTATCCGGCTCGCTTATCATCTTGCCTCTCATGCCCCACTTCGGGCGGAGATGTGCATCAAGGTGGCCAAGAAAGTGATACGTGTGGTAAAGGGCGTTTCTATTCAAGCAGAAGTATTGGCCCTCCTTCTACAACTGTGTCGACTTTCCCTGTTCAGTCGATTTCACGAGGAGGCCTGCTCCCTGCTTTCTGAACTATTTTTGGCCTTTCCGCCGTCGTTAAGGAGTACCACCATTTGGATGCGACCCCATCTGCTACACCTCCACAAGGAGGAAAACAAGGCGGTGTTTCAAGCGCGTCACCGTCAGTTGCTCCAAGACTACCCCGACACTTTTTTGGTAGGCTGCTCCCTTGTGTTCCCTTCCCGCATGGCGGTGGTGCATAACGTTGTCGAGGATACACTGCAGTTTGCGGATCGTTTCCCTGTGTTCCCCCCACCAGACTCCTTTCCCCGTCGCTACCACTTTATCTCCCGTGTAAACGACAGTAACGCCTCGCTCGACTCTTGTATAAAAGTAGCCATCTCAATCATTACCGATCCACTGACTCTCTCAGAGAATGGAAATATTCCACCCCTAAGCGAAGAAGAGGTGAAGCGGTCCTTTTTGTTTCAAGTAGTGACGCAACACGTGGAGCTGCGGGGAGGGGGAGCTTCCAATAAGGGGAAGCCAGTAGAGGCGATAAACCCTTTGTTTTGGTCCAGCATCTGGTCCCTTTTTGACTACAGCACCGCGTACGCCGCGGCTTCGAGAGTGATTGAGGCGCTTTACACCGAGACGGCGGCCATTTTGGCGGACCTCAGCCACACTTCGACCC
The DNA here is from genome assembly GCA_019695575.1 of Angomonas ambiguus. Taxonomy (NCBI): domain Eukaryota; phylum Euglenozoa; class Kinetoplastea; order Trypanosomatida; family Trypanosomatidae; genus Angomonas; species Angomonas ambiguus. The sequence goes on along the minus strand of JADNSB010000021.1, from coordinate 59,259 downwards.
AAGACGTCTGGATGGGGATGTTGACGGTTTTGCTCGAGTTAACTTCCTCCCTCGTTCTCGTACGGAGGGCAAACACCGAGGAGAACGATCGAGTCAGAGAAGAGGTCATACAGCAGCTTACCCGCGTGCTGATCCTTACGTGTGACTCCCACGTCCCCAACACGGTGGAACTACTCGTTAAAATGTCCCTCTCGTCCGTTCCGCTGAAGGAGGATGAAGTCGCCGTTGTACTGGAGCAGCTGTTTAGTGTGATTTCCCCCTTAAAAGATAACACCACAGGGGCCTCCCCCACCCACACCAGAGCGCTGGTCTATATACAGCATCTGTACAACCAGGTAAGCCCTCAGTGTAGAGTGAGTCTCTTAGACTTTATGATTTCTCACATCATGGAGGCGAAGGCGGTATTCTTTTGCGCCTCCACCACTCTTCTAAGGACGGCCGCATCGTCCGTGATTCGGGCCCTACTGTGCTTGACCTACTACCAAAGTGATGTCATTGAAAGTCACTTCGAGGTACAAAACAGAGTCCTTGAATTTATGAATCAAATTGAACAAATGATTCCCTCCTACTTTGCCAAGGAGGAGGAAGCCGTCCACGCCACTACAGGGGGTCTTTCTCCTACCACCGCCTTTGTTCCTTGGGGGGCTACCCCGGCGATTCGACCGAGTGTACCGGATGGTGTTGGGGAGGACAGCAGTAGCGAGCCGGCGGCTCGGCTACCGGGTGTGGAGGTGGCGGTGAAGGAGTGGATCCAGCCGTGTGAGGATCAACCCGCGGTGACGGTGACCCCGGCGCTCACCGCTAGCCGACCCGGGACCGCGGTGACGGCGGCGGCGGAGGATGAACTCACCGGCTTCTCTTTGGATGCCCCTACCCACCACGAAGTGCTTCAGCTGAAATCGGTGCTGATGACGCTGTGGGCGTTGCCCTGGTCCCTACTAGAGGAGCAGTGGAATCCTTTGTTGTGCTTTCTTACGAGGATTTTCGATTTGAAACTCACCGAGGTGGATTCGATCTATTCCTTCGCGGATCGCGTCCTGGTCTTTACGTGTTTCCGACGCGTCAGTAAGCCGTGTGCCCATGCCATGATTCACTGGGTGTGTAAAATATTAAGAGGTCAGTGCACGCTAGGTAAAAGCAGACGGGCTCGTGTGGAGCTCACTAAAGCGCTGCGTCTCCTCATCTTTTCCAACCTGCACCGTATTGGGCAGTATGCCATCATGCAAGAGGTGAGTGAGGCCGCCATACAGTCGATGGCTCATGGGGATGGAAGTATGCGCATGGAGGGTCGGTTACTCTTCTCAGTGCTGACCAAGGTCGCCTCGGAGGAGCAGTGTAGGCTGCTACTGCACCAGCTGGAGGGAGAGTTAAAGTCACTTCCCGTACAGCCCTCTCACCATTCCTTGAGGAGCCCTTACTTAACGGTTCCTAACGCGACCGAAAATATTGGCGTAAGGCGGCGGAGGGATGCTATCGTGCTGGCGTTGTGCTCCGCCGTGGTGGCCGACCCCGGCCGGGTTCCGAGTTATGTTCCACCTTTAATGGATAGACTGTCCTTTTTGATTTCAACCGAGAAGGGAGACATTCAAACCGCAATAAAGAAAGCGTTTGAGGAATGGTGGCGGTCCCACCGCGGAGGGTGGGAGTCACTGTATAAGAAACACTTCACACACAGTCAGATGGAACACATCATGGAGTTACTCAAAGCCCCATCCTACTATGCCTAAAGAAGGGGGGGGCAAAAAAAAAAAAAAGAAGTGAACAGGCAAAAGAGCGGCGGAGAGAATACATAATTTTAAAAAATAAATAATAAACTAATAATAAAAAGACCTTTACTAATAAGGCATTCTGTTGTTTCTTTACTAACATTAATTTTTTTCTTAACTTTTTTTCGTTTTTAAATCCTTTTCTTATTTTATTTTTAAGCCTTATAAGTTTTTTGAATGGCACCAATAACTTACCTTCTTTCTTTCCGTTTTTCACACCTTTTTTTCTTCTCCTCTGTTTCTTAATCTTATCTTGGTCTTAAGTTCTTTTTTTTTTTTAGAGTATCTATATAGGTTGACTATTTTTTTTTTCTTTTGTCTTGTAACCTTTTACTGGCTTTATAAATGGGCTTATGCAAGATAAAAACACCGATGCGAATGGAGAAGGAAAGGCCTTAACGGGAGTACGGTGGATGAGTAGTTCCGCAACAGGAGGAGGCGGCTCGGAGCACGAGGACAAGAAGGAGACCGAGAGCACTTTGATCTACAGTGGACCCACCTCTGTAGTGGAGGACACACTGGAGAGGTCTCTAAAAGAGTTATCCAGTCTGGCCTCTCAGCTTCGCCGGGTGCTCAGTCCGACAACAGAAAAGGTGTTTCCGTTGAAAAACTCGTTAAGCAGTTTAATGGATGACCTCCAGACGTTGCAACACCGACGCCCAACCTCGCGGTCTACCTGTGTTCCCCGAGCCACTCTGATAGGTACCGCGGGCAGTGGCAAGACGAGCACCATGAACTTTCTTCTCAACAAGGAGGAGTCCACTAGACTAGACCATGCAAGCTCCTCCGATGTGGGAGGTGGAAAGAGTCAGAATAAAAGTATTAGTTTCGCTGACGAAGATGCGCCTCCGTTGTTGGGGGATTCCAGCAGCAGCCCACATCCGTCCCCGCTTCACACCGAAAGCATAACCCCCTCCCCTCCAGTGATGACGAGGCGAGGCAAAAACATGAACCCCGTCCTCACGCGTTTTACCAAAGCCAGCGCACTACAGCCCACGTCCTCCCCCCTCTCCCCTGTCGGCAGCCCCCTGGGTACGCCACTGCTCGCCAAGGAAACCACCTCCGTGTTCTCCCAGACCGCCCCCCCTCTCGCCACGTTTGTTCATCTTTCGTCGGTGAACGGTTCTTTTGGAGAGCGATCGCGCGTACTGGACGACGGAAAAAAGAATCTCCCTCCGCTCCGTGGGGTAAGGGGAGGCGCCGGTCGTGTACGGCGCAAGTCGACTACCGTAACGACCAGTTGGTTAGGGCCTACCATTGTAGAGCTGCTCGAGAGGAGTCCCATGACGGTGCCGACGACGATGCTAAACGATTCCCGTACAAAAGTAGTTCTCGGTGAGGGAATAGGGTTTGCGTTACTGGAGAGAGAAGGGGAGCAGTCGGATCATGGGGCCTTGTCTACCAGTACCAGCGTCTCGGATCAACCCCCTCTGTCCGCCATCCTAGCACCAGGATTGCAATCCTCGTCACCAGTATTTCTGTCGCTGAACAAGACCACCTCGGAGCGGTCCTTGTTAGAATTGACAGCGGCCCGCCTGTCGGTGGCCTCGGATGACCCCCCCACGAAGCCATCGAGTCACAATAAAAGACCATCCTCTCCCTACTCTCGACCCCCTGTACAGCAGCCCCCCACGACCGAGTTACCATGGGTATTACAGGAAGCGGAGGAGGGCGCCATTCGCTGGGAGGGGCCAGCCTTTCCTCAGGTTCCCGCGGCCGCCTTGGCTGACGCTGTGTTCTTCTGCATCCGTGCCTCTGACGTCATGAAGGAGCAGTGGGGGTTTCTTTCCTTGTTATTTCCCCCTTTTATGGAGCCTTCCTCGCTGAACGACTACGGCTCCCTCGGGTCCTGGCCCACGCATATTGGTACCGACACCCCCCTACTGTCGGAGTGTTTGCGTCAGAGTGTGGTGTCTCAAACGGTTTTCATCTTTACTGGGATGGAACACCTCCAGAGCGAAAAGGAGAGTAGTGGTCCGATCACTGAATCCACCGTGCTTGGAGTGTGCCGCAAATTTCTAGACTATATGAATTCCGTCTATGGGGTCACTATACAACATTGGCAATTAATTCCGTTCAGTTACCCTCTCAGTCGTATAGCGCGGGACTTTCTCTATGCCCTGTATGACGACTCTCAGGGCCCCTCCACCTCCGCCGTCAAGTCACCCCCCACTCCCCTTCTGGAGGACTCCCAAACTGGGGCGTGGAGTCTGCGAAGTGTTGGCAGCACCAGCGTAAGTGCTGTACTACCCAAGAGTATTCTTTCCCCCACTCCAGTAGGACCGCTTCCGCGATTAAAAGTGAACCAGCTCCCCGAGGCGACCAATGCCTACTGTAGTATGGTATTTGGCCCTCCCTTTTTCTCCACTGAAATGTACCGGGGCGATCGGGAAACCCTACTGCAGTTTATTCGTTGTCACGCTCAGAGGGACTTGTGGTATCGAAGCGGTGCCTTTTACCTTTACAAATTGGCGAGAGACTTTGAACATCACTCTTCCTCCTTCGTGGTATCACAAGGGGCGGCGTCCGTTATGATGTGGTCCTTTCAGCTCCTTCGAGTGTTACCAAAGGCGGCCGAGACGGCTTCGTCGCGTGTAAAAGTAAACCACGACAAACTCACCCACCTGAAAGAGCGACGTGAAGTAGTGGAAAAGTCGATACAACAGCACCAAAGCAAGACTCCACTGGAGAGAGTCGTTTCGGTCGAAAATAGAATGCAGGAGGTCTTTTCTTTTCTGGCGGAGCGGTTTTTACGTGATGTACGGTCCATTTTGGTAGACCAAAAGGAGCCCTCGGAGATGGATGTGCAGTCGGATGTAGGACTGCAGAAGGCGTATAAACGGTTTTTAGCAGTGTGTACCAGTTTTCGTGCCTTCTTCATCGAACGACGCGCCGACCGTGAGCTGTTTTTTTTAAACGTACGGATTGAAGAGGCGCGCAAAGAGATGGACGCGTTTACTCAAAATTACCTCTACTTTACGCTTTTGAATCAGCCGAGCCCTACACGAGGGGACAATCCACCGGAAGAACGACCACCTCCACCGCCACGTGCATCGAGTGTGATTCAGGCTACTCCCCCGGCGTACGTACGAGAGCGGGAGCCCAGTGTACGACAGGAGGCACAGTTTCAGCTGCTCGAACACAGGTGGAACCAACTTCTTCAAACGAGACGCGATCTAGAAGTGGAGTTGATCACTCACGTCTCGCAGATGAATACGGAAATGATCAACTTTTTCTTGGCGTTTTGCTTCGGTTCGCTTCCGTACCTACGTCACTTTGTGTCCTCTGAAATTGCGGTCACCCAAAATGAATTAGGTCACTTTACAGAGGCACTGAAGCAAACGAAACCCCCCCAGGATACTTTTCCTCTCGATGAACTGAAGGATGCCATTGATGGTTGCGATGGCGAGGATGTACTGTCCATGCGGAGGTCTTCTGAACTCACAGAGTTTATCAGTGTGTTGCGCTCCACCCTCTGCGAAGATCAGATCCGTAGTTTAGCCATGTTCCACACTGCTACCGCAAAGGAACGACTCTCCCCTCAGCCACCTTCCACCACTACCACATCACCGCAGACGTCGCGCCCACGACGAATGAGTGGGGTTGGGGCCAAGGTACAAGTCGTGAACACGGTGGTCATTCAAGAGCTCTTTAGTCCGGATACTGCGGTGGGTCCGGAGAACTACTTTAGAGGGTTGCCCAGTTCAAAGTCAGCTAGTGTGGTAAGCTCCACGTCCGATATCAAGGGGGGGAAGGACACCCCCGAGGGTACTGAGCCGTTATCCACTCGTCCATCACTTCCCAATCCCTCCGACTCACTGTACTTTCTCTCCCACCGTGTTTTCCGCTTTATGCAACGCTGGTGTCGACAAAACAATCCTTTTCCAGATATTAGACGGCGGGATAAGGTGGATTTCGTCTTTCTCCCCTCCGAGATGCCCCCCATCACCTACCCTACAGTGTTGCCGTCGAAGCGCCGATCACCTGTTTCGTCGTCACAGGACGTTCCCTCTTTTTTTACTAGCAACAACTCTCAGGAAAAACAAGTCAAGTGGAAGCTTAGATTGCAAGAGTGGCGGGACCCCACTCGTTCCCTACCATCCGTTCACCTTAAGGAACACGCCATGGTGTGGATTCTTCTCAACGCCTGGGAGGAAGTGCTGCTCTCGATGCCCTATCACCCTTGGTTTAGCCTCGACACGACGGGCTACGGGGAGACACTCTCCAAACTCTCACTGTCTCTGCAGGAAATGCAACTCCATTGGGCGGCGCAGATGGGGGAGAGAATTGACGACCTTGAGGTGAACACCGACGCACTGGAGAGGGAGGTTATTCGACTCACCTCTGCCAAAACATACGACTCCGCTGTGGCGGTGGTGCGTCACGTGTTTAAGGCGGCCTCCGAAATAGGGGAAGCATTAAGTGAAGTTCGGAATGAGTCGCTAAAGACTACGATTCGCCTGAAGCAAGAGGGGGATGGAGGGCCGACTTCTTAATTCGTTTTTAATGTACATAAATATATACTTTACGACACTGTTTAAATGTTTCTGGCGCAATTTTTCGTTGCGTTGATTTTGTAAACTATTCTCACTCTGAACGTTTTTTTTTTTTTCTCACTGGTACACCTGTTTTTTTTTTTTCTTCGTTTTGATTCTTGTGCCCTTCTATGCTTTTGAAGCATTGTAACGCAGAATGCTGATCCAAGTATTTTTCCCTTTCTCTTTTTGCCTCCCCGTCTTCTTTTCATCCGACCACCTTTATATTAGAAAATATAGATTCTTTTTTTTTTTCTCTTCTGTTTTTGTGCATAGTGCATAGACCATCGATTTTTTTTTTGTACTCAAACAAACAATAGTACCACCACGATGAGTGACTTTCGAACGCCTTATTTCTACTCGACGTTTAGCGCCGCCATGCCCCCTCCCACTCGTTGTGGTGTAGCGGCTCCCTATTCTTCGGAATCCGCCCTTTCCCTCTACGTCCCGTCCCGCTCATCGGCGGGTTTAGAGGCCTCTCTACTGCGACGGGAGGCGGACCTGAAAAATGAATTTTATCGGATGCAAATGGCCAGTGAGGCCCAAAGGAGGGAAATGTACTCCCAGCAGCGGCTGGAGGAGGAGGCGGAGGAGCGACGGCATATGATGGAGCTGGCACGACAGATTGAGGAAGACCGCGCGAAACGGGTGATGGAGCAGCAGGAGCGACTCTTGCAAAAGGAAAGGGAACTAGAGGAGTGGAAGTTGGAGCGAGAGAAGGAGGCGGAGAGGGAGCGCCAGCGTCGCTTGGAGGAAGAGGACAGACGACGAGAATTGCAGTATCAGCGGGAACTCCAGCGCATGAAGGAAGAATCCCAAATTCGCGCGAATGAAATCACTCAAACGGCCCAAACCAGCAAGCAGATTGAGAGTTGTATCAAAGAGGCCCAAAAGAACATGATGGATCGCCTCGCGGAGGAAATGAAGTCTCGGGATGAGGCACACCGTGCGGAACTTGCTGCCAAGGAAGAGGAGTGGACGCGCCGTATGGAAAAGGCCGAGATACAGAGAAGCACTGAGCTGGCTAATCTCCATCATCAACTGCAACAGGATCAAGACCGAGCGCGTCGTAGCGAAGACCAACTGAATGAGTCTAGGCAACAACTGGCTAAACTCATCACCGAAATTGAAAATTTGAGAACGCAGAGTAAAATGGAAAGCTCCAAAGAGAGAGAAAGCAGTGCTTCTTTATCGGAGACGCATCGAACCGCCATTGAAAAACTGCAGCGTCTCTACGAAGAGGATAAGAGAGAGCTACAGAGACGACACGTCGAGGAAAGGGAGCGAATGCAGTACAACCACGAAAGGCGCTTGGAGGAAGTGAAGGACAACCTGAATTCCCTGGTACGCAGCAAAGACGTGGAGATTGAAACCCTTGAAAACAAAGTTTCTGCCCTCCAACGGGAGCTAGAGGACAAAAAGGCGGAGGCCGTTTTGAAAGCACAGAATCAAACCGAAAGCTTTTCCAGTACGATGGAGCTCACGCGGCTACGAGAGGAGGTGAAGCGCCTGGAAAGGGAGAAGACGGAACTGGAGGACAATAAGCGAAGAACAGAGAAGCGACAGCGGGAGTTGGAGGAACGTACTCTGGCACAATCCTCTTCTCTACAATCGATACAGAGCGAGTATTTGGCAAAGGAAAAGCAGATCATGAAGGACTGCGAAGACGCCAAGAGGGAATCCCAGCAGTTAAAGGACACGTTACGCAATGAAAGGGAACAGCACGAAGAGGAGGTGGAGCGCTTGAAGAAGGAAATTCAGAGGGTAGAGGAGTCTGTGTCTTCAAAGTTGGAGAGTGCAAGGGAGTCCGACATGAGAAAGATAAACGATAGACACGAGGAGGAAAGAAAGCAGTGGGAGGGGGAAAAGACCCAATTAAATCGTCGCATTCGCGCCCTCGAAGATGAAGTGGCAACCGCTAAACGCTCACAGGAATCCACGGAGCGGGATAAGGCGGAGTCCCGCTCTCGGTTGCAGCAACTGGAACAAGAACTGGAGAGTCGACAGAGTCAGATCCGTCAGTTACAGGCGGAGGTGGACAAACAGGGTAATCTAGAGTACGAACTTCGCGATGCAAAGGCCCGTGCGCAACATTTACAGGATGAAATAGCCCAGGACCGAGAACAACGTGAACGCATGCACCGAAGTGCACTAGAGGCAAAGGACCGGGAGGTTCAGCAGGCCCGCGCGGAGCTGTCCGAGTCCCGCAAACAAATTGCGGAGCTTCGGGATGAGATTACGAACTCCAAGTTCAGCAAAGATGACGCGGTGCAGAAGCTGCAACGACAGCTGCAGGAAAAGGATTCCGACATTGCCCAAGCCAAACGAGAAACAGAAGATGCCCGTCGAGCCATCGCCGAGTGGAAGACGAATTTCGAGGAGCTTCAACAGCGTGGCGATCGGTCGGCGGATAATCTTCAACGCGTGGTCAGGGAGAGAGAGGAAGAGATTCGCACCTTGACAGAGCGCATTCGTCGCCTTCAAGAGGACAATAGTCGGCTCGATCAAGAACTGCGCTCTCATGAAGCCAAACTGGCCTCTGTGTCTACCAAGGATGGAGAGACACAGCGACTGTTGAATGAGAAGGACGAAACCATAAGAAGACTACAGAACGACATAAGAGATCTCCGAGACTCGTTGACGCGTCAGCCCACCTCCTTTGAAGAGAGACGGAACAGTATCAATACCAGCAGTGCGTACTCGGTACCGAAGCCAGGGGAGGGCTCGTCTTATCTGACGAGTCAGGAGAATCAAAATCGCTCAAGCCCGCTACGACCTCCTCCTCAACTGTCCCCAGGCCTACTGGACAGTGGTAACCCAAGCACTTCCACCACTAACACGTACAGTAACCAAAACTATTCCAATACATTGAACCAACCCTCTCTTGTCTCATCCCCACCACGCCCGTCCAACAGCTTTGACGCCCCCGACCTTCCCAAGTCGTCGACCACCAACTACAGCTCGTTCCTCGACCCCCCAAAGCCTGCCACCACTACTACTACTACCACAACGACTAATTACAATTCTCTCCTCGACCCCCCGAAGCCCAGTTCTACCGCCTACGGTACCTCTTACACGAGTGAGAATAAAACCACCAATTCCACCTCCCCGTACCTTTCCGTCGCTGGACTTTCCTCCAACACGGGCACCACATCGTATGGCGGTACCACGACGACGGGGTACAACACCGGCTTGAACTCGAATACCGGAAATGTCTTTACCGCAGTAAATACCACCAACAACGCTCTCTATAAACCACCCAATCCTAATTCGTTCGACGACAACAGTAGTGACTCCAGCAGTGGTCTTGCCATTCCCGTTCCTAACAGTTTCAACACTGGACTCCAACTGAGTAAACCCACCACTTCCACCACAACCACCACCTCGACCAACTTTTCTCCGTCCTACCTGAATACCACCGGTACGAGCCACACCACCTCCCCCAGCGTCACCCCAGCCCCCTACTCCTCCTATGGCACCTCTACTACGTCCTCCTACCCCACGACGTTGACCGTCACCCCTCAAGGATACACGGGTCTCAGCGTGAATCCACCCAGCACCAGCACCAGCAGCCCGCCCCGTGTCAGCCCTTCTCCGCTGTCCAACTCCACCTCCCCTGCGGTTCCGACGCCCTACGCCCCGACCACGTATTCCTCTTCTCTTTCTAAACCACTGGGTACCTCCTCGCTCAACACGTACGGCCCCCCAACCCCTGTGCCCACGTCGACTGGTCTCTCGGTCGGTCCTCCGTCCCCCAGTCGGGGTACGTTGGGGTCCTTGAACGCCAACTTGTCCGTTCCGGTTCCCGCCCCAAGTCCAACGTCCAGTAGCACAACACGACGTCTTTCCACCACAGGAGGGCGTTACTTTTAAAAACTTTACATCAAGAACCAACCTAACACAGGGGTACTGAATGGAGGGTAGGGGAGGTATTAGCCACACATTAACCACTCGATAGATATAAAAGCGTAATAATTCTTGTTAGATTTTTTTTTATTTTTTGAATACCCCCTCTCTCGGATTTCAACCCGTCTAGATTCTTTTCTGTATTAATATGATTACTGTTTTTTTTTTTTTTAATTAGATACTTCCCATTAGACAGATTTATATAATAATATTAATAATAAAAATATTTATTAGTATTAGTATATTTTAATACAAAGTATTTCTCTACTTTTTGTTTTGTTTTTTAACTACCCCTTTATTGACAGGGGGGTGACTGAGGTTCAACCACAGATTCATACACCTTGCACTTCACCACCCTCTCTCTTTTTTCTTTTTCTTTTCACTTCAATTGCTTCAATTTAAGTTGTCACTGTGGTGTATTATTTTTAAATGTCCCCTTCAGTACTCTAAAGTACCTTATGAATCCGCCTACTCTCGAGTTTGAATATACTGGTCATCCTCATCGTTTACAGCTGACCCAGGCAGTGCACCCTCTGACGTGGACCTGGCCCTCCAGGGAGGATGCTTTTTTTAGTAAAGAGTCTAGTCAGTGGAGGGAGGAGGTATTCCGCCAGCAGCTGTCACCGCCCGAGTCGTCTGTTTACATCGCTTCCTTAACCGGCGATCCCTTCTCCGTGGGTCGGGTGTCGGTGTTGCTCACGACAGGGGCGCCACTCGTGCTGCCTCTTTTACCACTTTCTTCCCCAATCGACTTTACCGACGGGACCTCGCTCTACTGGTCGGGAGGGGTTTCAGAGCAGTGGGGGACCGACTCCACCCTCCCGCTGGGGGAGGTGGTGGTGGGGGAACTGTCTGCGGTGCTGGGGGTGTGCGGTGCCGCGTCGGTCCCCACCCATCCCGAGTCGGAGGCATCGTCGGTGGTGACCTCCTTGTTTCGCAGTGTACCGTACAAGGTGCTGTGGCGGTCTTGTCATCCGAATCAACTGCTTGTCTCGCTCCCTTTAGAGGAGTGCGTGGAGTGTATTGTGGTCCCCGTCCCCCCCACTGGACCGCGGCTGTCTCGAAACGCAGCGACCAAGAGACGCTTTCCACTTCCGCGGGGCACCGTACCCCTCGATATTGCCGAAACGGTCCGGTTTTCTTTCCTAGTGGTGGGGACCTACAGTTCCGGGGCACTCGTCTATGACTTGGACCCCAGTGGTGGTATCCACTCGGTGGTCCGCTCGGTGGAGTTGGGGGGCTGTGGGTCCTTCTTCTTTCCCATCACTTCCATTGTGCCTCTTTTCCCTTACAACAAGAATAAAACCCCGGAGAAGGACACAGACACGCGGGGGAAAGCGGAGGCACTGTCATTTCTACAAAAAGGGGCGTTACTCTGTTCTTCTCCGTACGACCCTTACGCCGTCGTCGTCAAGTTACTCAACGGGGTAGTGGAATCGAACACCTCCAACTCCCGTATTACCTCTGCCGCCCCGGCGTTCAGGGCACAGGACCACCGCGTCGTGGTGGCAGAGGCGGGACTGAAGCTGTCTAGTGCGCAGATCGCCACCGGCGAGGGGAGTAGCGGTGTGGTGTGGGACGAGACTGCACCGTCCGTTGAACTGTGTGAATTGATCCTAAAAGAAACTCCTAAACCAGCCGTCGGTTCTTTCACGGCTTATTCTTCGGAGCCTTTTGTATTACACCGAATTTCAGTAAAAAGAGTGTATGAAAAGTATTGGTTTGCAGCAGCCACCAATGATAACACATTCTACTTGTTTGTGGGTAACTCCACCTTGGGCAGCTTAAAGGCCTACCCCAGTCTTACCTTGCGACTTTCTAACGGAAAAGGGGAATCAAAGGACGCATCAAAAACATTTGACGCGACGGGCATACCGAGATTTATCCCAACAGGGGTAGCGTTGGTGAATGCGGCCGATGATGTGCTCGTTTACGCCGTTTCTCACTTTGGAAATTGCATCTCGCTGATTTCTCTGGAGAGTAGTACAAAGAAACAGAAGAGAGAAGTTTCTGGTGGTTCTCCAGGGAACACGGAAGAGTCCGATTAGCTACACCATACCATACGATACCATTACCATCTGTTTGTAAAAGACTCACTGGATCTCTCTGTATGAAACTATCCAGCTGTCCACATTAAACGCTTTTTCTTCCCATGCAGTTGAATTACGCTTTTTATATCTTTTACCTCTCTTGTCTTCTCTTTCCCTTTCTTTTCTTTCCAACACTCCCCCCCCCTCAAGTATTTAGGAAGGGTGCCTGCTACCCTCATTCTGCATCTATGGAAGGCTTTTATGGCTTGGAAGTGGTGGGTGGGCGCTCCCCGGTGCCACTGAAGATACCGGATCAATGTGTGCTCCGACTGACCCAGGTAGCTCTGCCTGGGAACTGCAACACCGAGATGGCGGTCCACGCCGTTCTGAAGGGGGAGTCTTTCCTTCTCTGCACGTTAGACCCAAAGAAGAATATATACCAAGTTTCCGTCGATTTAATTTTTGGTTTTGATCAAAAAGTGTCCTTTTCTGCCTCTGGCGGTGGTAGTGTACACTTGTCCGGATACGTTGAGCCGGTGGAAGGGGACGACTTCTTAGACGATGACGATGACGACGACTTTGAGGGAATAGAGGATGTCTCCGAGGATAACTAGTCCTGAGGTTTATACCATTGCGCATTTAACTACTATAAGTCGAAAAACTGCTTATATTAAACTCCTTTGTTTCTTTTCTTTCCTTGTTCTTGTTACATTCTTTCTTCCCTAAATTTTACACTCTACCACTTCTCTTCTTCTCAGTTCATCTCTATTTTTTTTTTTTCTTCAAGGCACCCACTTTAAAAAGCAACCTATACAGCACAAATTATTAATATAATGGAAGGTTTTTACGGCACTATAGTCAACTCCGGTACTCAAGTGAAGCCCGAAATCCCCGAGGGATGCGCTCTGCGTATCACTCAACTGGCAGTTCCCGCTAACGCGAAGGGCGCTGTATCCTTGCTGGTTTCTTTCGAAGGAAAGCAATTCACTATTGCGACGTTGGACCCTTCCAAGGGCACCTTTCAACTTTCCACGGATCTCGTGTTCACGGAAGGCCAGAAGGTCAGCTTGTCCGCGCAGGGTTCTGGGGCCATTCATGTGACTGGTTATGTTCAACCTGTCGGCGAGGACGACGATGGAGCCATGCTAGGCGGCGAGGACGATGATGACGAAGAGGACGACATCGAAATGGCTTCTGGCGAGGACGATATCCAACCCGCGGACGACGATTCCTCCGACGACGAAGAGGTGGAGGGCGACGATGACCTCGGAAGACCTGACATGGACGATGAGGAAACCGACGAGGAGATGGACGAGGACGACGAGGAGGATGAGGATGGCGCTGAGGCCCCCATCGACGACGATGATGAAGAGGATGACGATGACGAGGAGCTAGACGGCGATGACGAAGAAATGGATGACGAAGAAATGGATGATGAAGAAATGGATGATGAAGAAATGGATGACGACGACGATGACGACGACGATGATGATGATGATGACGACGACGTCCCACAAAAGTTCCAGCGCACCGAAAGCGGATTCCGAGGTGGACGCGGTGGCTTCCGTGGAGGTCGCGGTGGCGATCGCGGAGGATTCCGAGGAGGCCGTGGTGGTGACCGCGGTGGATTCCGTGGCGGACGTGGTGGCGATCGCGGAGGTTTCCGTGGAGGTCGCGGCGGCGATCGTGGTGGCTTCCGTGGAGGACGTGGTGGTGACCGCGGCGGGTTCCGAGGAGGCCGTGGTGGTGACCGCGGTGGATTCCGAGGAGGTCGCGGCGGAGATCGTGGTGGCTTCCGAGGTGGACGTGGACGTGGACGTTTCTAAGCCGCTCACTATTCGCTAATTTTTTTTTTCTAATCCTATTAAATAACCGTTTGAAAACCTAATAACTAATACTTTATACGCAAAAACAACAACAACAGAGAATATAATTTTTTTATTTTTCACTATTAAACTTACTCAAGCCTGTTAAAGAAGTTCAAGACAATGTTTACGAATATTTCAATGAAATCGGTCCACCGAAACGAGCATTACGTACAATGTTTTAAATATTTTTTTTTTCTCTTTCCCATGTGATTTTCGATTCCTTTCCATTTTTTGTGTCTTATATAAAAAATATACATCACATCTGCACTCTTCCTCTTTTTTTTTCCCTTTCTATCCTCTAACCTCTCAGGTAGCCGAATTAACACACATTGTTCATATTTATTCATAAGCATACAACACTCCCCCTACGATGCAGCAGTTCCACGCTTTTGAAGTGCTTCCAGGCAAGACTCACAAACTTACTATCCCTGATGGAAGTGGATTTCATCTTTCCGTCGTCACCCTTCCTCAAAAGTCTAACGGACAGACCACACTGTACGCCATTGTGGACGGAAAATCGTACGCGATCGCCACCGTAGACAGTGGCCGTGGAGTCTTTCAAGTCGCCACGGATCTTATTTTTAACTTTGAGCAGGAGGTGAGCTTTACGGCGAAGGGATCGGCTGCCGTTCACTGCGTGGGATATGTTCAAGAGTTAGACATGGATGATGAATTTCCTCTGGGTATGATGGAGGAGAGTGTGGAATCCGACGAAGAGGCGTCTGCCCCCCGTCTGCCCATCGAGGACGCCGAGGACCCGACAGCACCCGAGGGCGAGAGTGTGTCCGACGACGAAGAGATGAATAACTCTGATGACCTGGGGGAAGAGGAGGAGGAAAGCGATATCGAGGAAGAAGGCGTGGAGCTGGACTCTGACGAAGAGGTGGACGATGTCATCGACGAGGAGGATGACGATGACGAGGAGGACGATGAAGAAGAAGAGGCGCCAGTGAGGAAGTCGGCCCGTATGGAAGGTCAGAGTCACCCCAGTCAACGAAGTCCTGTAAAGAATGCGGGTAGTGTGTCACCCCAAGGACGCCGCAGTCAAATGAGTAAGTCTCCTCAGGCTTCCCCACAGGGACGTCGCAGCGGCAGTGGCCGAAAGAGCGGCAGTATGAGTCAAGGTCGTAAAAGCCACTGAAGTGCTGTAATGCACAGGGATTTATCCTCTTTGATTTCTTTTTTTTTTTCCTATTTAAACTTCGTATAAATAAAGACAAGGTACCGTAAAAAATAAAAAATAAAATAACAACAAGTTGTTGGCTTCTGTTTTCCTTTTCTTTTACTTCTTCTTACTCTCGAGTTGCCATGCACTTTTCTTCTTTTCTTTCTGAGGGCCCTTTTCCTCTTTTTTTTTTTATTGTGCTGCTTTTAGAAAGAATCTTTAAGGGCTAATGACTTTAGCGAATCCCAATCCTGAAGTGATCCATGATTTCGAGGCTCCAGTGGAGCAGAGGTCACCGGAGGACCTCTTAGCCGAGCGGGACGACAGTGTGGAGGACCCGATTGATAGCTGGGAGGTGTTTGAGATGATTCGTCGTATTCGCGACCCCGAGCACCCCTACACACTAGAGCAGCTGCGCGTCGTCGATCCCTCCCTTATTACGGTGACGTGGAAGAAGAAGACCGTCAAGGTGCTCTTCACCCCGACCGTACCCCATTGTAGCTTGACCACAGTGATCGGCCTGAGTATTCGCCTGCAGCTGGAGCGGAACCTTCCGCAGTACACCAAGATAGACATCTATGTGTCTCCGGGGTCACACATCCAGGAGGAGCAGGTGAACAAACAGCTCAATGATAAGGAGCGAGTATCGGCTGCATTGGAGAAGGCTAATATTGTAGAGGTAATCGAGTCCTGCATTTACGCGTTTCAAGAATATTAAATTCGTTGCTTTACTTTAGCAAACTCCTGGATAGCTGATGTTCAATCTATTTTTTTTTTTTTTGAATTACACTGCTTTCTCTGTACCTTTCGAACCCAACCCTTCTTTCTATTTCTATTTCTATTTCTATTTTTTTTTAACCTCTGTCCATGTAATATAATATTACTAACCACCACTACAAAATGAAAGCAAGAAAGCTAATCTTCCATCTATCCTATGCGAAAGAGGGAGCGGGAAGCTTCACCGAGCTCGGATAGCGACAGTTTGAAAGAGGTGGACCTCTCGGACTTATCCGATGAACAACGTGAAGCATACCGCTTTGCTGTGGAGGAGGGTCGCTCTGTTTTTATTACCGGCGGCGCCGGTACTGGCAAGTCTTTTTTGCTCCGAAAGATCATCGCAGGGTTACGCAAGACCCACCGTGCTTCGACGTTTGTGACTGCCACTACGGGTGTTGCGGCGCTTAACATTGGGGGTTCCACGCTGCACGGGTTTGCCGGTTGCGGGGTAGTGTCCCCGACTACCACAATAGAGAAAATAAAAAACACGGTCCGTAAACCGAATTGGAAACAGTGTAGGACTTTGGTGATTGACGAAGTGTCCATGATGGATGCTCATTTTTTCAGTCTTTTGGATGATATTGCCCGTCACGTCAGACGTGGACAATATAAAGAGCCATTTGGGGGGATTCAGCTAATCCTCTCGGGAGATTTCCTCCAGCTTCCGCCAGTTTCTCGTGGGAACGCTGGACCTAAAAACGATGCTGGTATGTATTGTTTTCTTTCACCAAAGTGGTTGCTGTTAAACCCAATCTTGTGCATGTTGTCAAAACCGTTTCGGCAGAAAGAGACTGAATTTTTTGATCTCCTTAATGAGATGCGACTGGACCGGCTGAGCCAAGATTCTGTAGATACTTTGGTGCGTCTGAGCACGTCCAGTAACGTCAACTTCGTCTCCACCAAAGAGGGACCGGACGGGGGTGACATTTTCGTCAACGAGAAAGGGGAGCTGCAGAGTGATCGTCTGGATGGTTATACCTGTCTTCGACCTAGAAATAAAGATGTGGATGCTGTCAACACCATGCAGTACAACAAACTCAAAACCACCGAGTACGGATACACTACTCACCATACTATTGGTAGACCCAGTGCGACGGGGGTGCCGTTTAGCGTTCCCTTATTTCTTAGAGAAGGGTGCAGGGTGATGTTAATAAAGAATGTGAATGTGTCACTTGGGTTGGTAAACGGAAGTGTAGGTGTGGTGAAAAAGTTCATTAGTTATCAGAACGACGGGTATGTTATTAAAAACTATCCCAATCATCTACGCGATATTTGCAAAGGGGAAGGCGAGGACCGGGGGAGGAGCCACACGATGCTACCCGTGGTTACCTTTTCGGACTGTGAAGTCGTAGTCGAGCCTCAGATGTGGGAAGAAACGTTAGGGGATAGAGTGGTCAGTCGCTATTCTCAGATGCCCCTTGTCTTGGCCTACGGCATTACGATTCATAAGGCTCAAGGGATGTCGCTGAATAAGGTGGACATTGACTTCAGCGGTACCTTCGAGGCAGGCCAGGCGTATGTGGCGCTCTCTCGCTGCACCAACCTCCACACCGTAAAGTTACACAATTTTACCCCCGATATCGCTTTTCAGGACGAGGTGGCATTGGCTTACTACCGCGCCGCGGAGGCGTGTAACGTCGTTTGTCGGGATTGTTTTGATGGCAAGATTGATACCTTTCCGTCGTTAAACAAAGAGATTGAATCCCTTCGATTGAGAATACCAGAACTGGATCGTATGGCCATAGAGGTGAGAAACCGGGTTCGCCGAAGTGCTCTTCCTATTCGGGAGGTAAAAGATTGTAAAGTGGTTCTGGACCTGGCATCGCTTCAGGAGATTAGTGTGCGAGGGGGTTCTCGTTCGGACGCTTTATTAGAGCAGGATAATTTGATTCGGGTTCCATTGACTGTGGTGCAGCTCCTCCAAGACATCCACGACGCCACCACCCGTGAAGAGGAAATGGAAGTGGAGGCGAGTGCTGAGGCCTCGCTCCCTTCCTCCACTACCGCCAGTGAGTCGGCCATAGAAAACACGGTGAGTAAAATGATGCATTTCATAGAAAAAGGGAAGCAGGCACTCGTGTTGGACTCTCAACGTATCCATAACGGTGTGTTAGAAACTTGCGAGAGTTTCCCACCCCCCCTCTCCGAGTGGGGGCCGTACCGCGAGTTACTGCCTCTCGTCTTCGAGGTGCGGGACGACTGCTTGTATCATCTTAATCTACTGGGATGTGAGGACCCTCGGGAGCGACTGATGTACGGCGACGTTATTAAATATGCGCTTTGGCTCAAAGTGAAATTTGGTGGAAACGTTGTCGTTTGTACGGGTAGTGTGGAGCTCGCCGCCCAAGCACTGGCCTTGGGTCTGAGTGTCACCTCGCTCCATCATTAACTTTTTTTTTTTGTATTACTTATCTGCAGCTATGACTTTTTTTTTGTTCCATTTATTTCCTTTTTTTTTTTTAATTTCATTGTCGTCTCTTGTGTTTCTACTGATTTGAATAAACCAAACGATTCTACTGCATCCTACCTTTTTTTTCCTTCAAAAATATAAAGTTTTTATTTTCTTGTATATTTCTCTTCTACACATGGCGTCTAATCAACTGAGAGCCGAACACCTTCTTGTCAAGTTCAGCGGCAGTCGCAATCCTGTATCACGTCGCACAGGGGAAAGTACCGCCAATGTCACATACGAAGAGGCGCTGAAAGAGTTGCAAAAATGGGCGAAATATATTGAAGATGGAGAGAAAACGTTCGAGGAAGCGGCAAAGGAGCGAAGTGATTGTGGGAGTTATGCTAAGGGCGGTGACCTTGGTTATTTCGGACCGGGAGAAATGATGAAGCCATTCGAGGATGCGGTTCGTGCGCTTAAAGTGGGTGAAATCAGTGGTGTAGTTCAGACCGACAGTGGTCTCCATATTATAAAACGTTTGGCGTAAAAACAAACAAATAAACAAACAAACAACAAAAGGAAAAAAGAGAGAAAACGAAGGATGATGAATTTCGCTCAGAAAAAAACGTAGAATGTACAACAAAAACTGGGGTGCTGTTTGTTTCATTCCGAGAACGATGTTGCATTTCCCAACTCTTACAACCTTTATTGACCCCTCTCTTTTTTTTTTCTTTCCTGTAAAGCGCAAGACCTTTTCTTCTTCATTTTCCCCCTTTCAAATGAGGAAAACTTCTGTGGCGCTGGGCTTTCAAGTTATCTCGTTATGCGGAAAATTGAGAAATCCTGCTCTAGGGACATTACGTGGCGAGCCGACGCTTCAATTCGACTTGCACTCCTCTAGCCTAGGCGATCCTACCGAATCCCTCGGTACCGCACTCTTGTCATCCAGCCGTTTGGTGATCCCCGTTCGTGTCTCTGGATCCGAGGCCTTCTGTCACTCCCTGTTTGACCTACTAAAGGAGGAAAGTGTACTAGACGTCAACGGGAGTCTGACTTCTCATAAAATCACCAAATCGGATCATACTCAGGTTACGGTGACCCTACGCGAAGAAGACTTGCGGTCTGGTCGCCACTCCCTTCATGTAGTACCTTCCTACCCCGGCACCCCGCGCACCACCCCATCCCTGCTAAGAGGGGTGATCTTTACCCAATAGAAACACGGCAATGCGTCTGTGTATTCATCTATGTCTCCCGCTTGTGTATCGCGTAGGTCTCCTATTGAATTGATTCCCTCCACTCTCCTGGCAGAGGAAAATAAAAAATCCTCCACACTCGCATCCACCCTCCTCTTTCCTTTTCCCTTTTATCCGCTTCAAAAAAATACAACAACAACAACAACAACAACAACAAACAACAAAAGACAAAAACATAAGCGATGGATTTACTAGGGGTAATGAATCGTTGGGAGAGTGGAGATGGTAGTCCCTCACTAGAGCAGGTGCGACGGGGCTTCTTTATAAAGGTGTTTCTCGCTGCTTGTTTTACCCTCTTAAGTCTTTGGTTAGCGCCTTTTAAAGTAGTGAACCAAGCGAGTCCTTTCGTCCGCCTAGTCCGTGAACTTTTATTTTTATTAGTTGCCCTTTTAGCTCTTTTTTGGATGCTCAAAGCACTGAGTAGCTTCAACACCAACCGCTTTCTGAGTTCACCCGTTTACCACAGCCCTAAACCCACGTCTTCTCTGTTGGCGCTGCCACCGGAAAGTCAGTTGGGATTCCGTCAACGTCTGATGACTGTGTATCCCTTTTATCTGACCTCTGTGTGCTATGTGGTGTCTGGTATTACGGGGTTCCATTACCTCTTTTATAGTTTTGTAGCGTTACACTGGTTTTGCTTCGCCGTCTACGCTAAACGACTTCATGAACTGATGTCGTGAGGAGTGCCTGGTTCGCGTGCTCCAGAATTACAAATAATCGTTGTCCACTAAAAACATTTTTTTTTTTTAAATGTTGTTATGGTCTACGTCAAAGTGTGTTACACCTCTTTTTTTTTTTATTATCTTCCAACCTCAAAATCGTGACTCCCCTCCTTTTTCTTTGGTAGTAGAGAACTTTTAGAAAGGTATGAAGAAGGGAAAACCGATAGAGCTAGGCAGCAACTTGTACTCCCTTCCCCGACCAAGCACCTCTCCTAGTAAGGCCGGTGGGAGGAAGAAGCAGAACCACCCCACCCCTCGTAATGCTGGCACTCCTCCCCCACCGTCGGAGCGGACAGAGTCCTCGAAACTCTCCAGACTTACCGTACCAAAACAACTCCCTAGCGTTTCCGCTATTAGAGAGGAGCGAAGTTTTTTAGAGCAACACTTTATCTACGTCTACGAGGCTGATACCTCCTTCATGCCACCCGATGCCGTGGAGGTCTTGGGGGTCTTGGTATCTTCGATGAGAGAGAGGACGGCGGCTACCAAACATGTATTGACCTTGAAAAAAAAATTACTCCCAGAGTTGGAAGGGCTCTGTCGTGCCCTGTTTGATGCGTGCAATGCCGCTAAAGTGGAGGACAGTATTTCTCTCTTAGTGCAATACCGCATGAGCCGACAACTGAGCTCTCAAAAGTGTGCGTCTGCGATTCTACTGGAGGAAGCCATCTTGACGGCTCAAAATCATCTCGATTCGAGGTTTCGTCCAACTACGGAGGATTTGAAAACGCTAGACCAAGTGGTTTCGATGGGGCACCCGGGGGGTATGTTCCTTGTTTCGGTGTTGTTGCGGGAAGGGGTGGTGGTACCGGAGGACGTTGTGGCGTCAGTGGATTGGTTAAGACAGTCGGCGGCCTTAAAGTATGTGCCCGCCATGCATGAACTCGGTGACTTGTATGAGAAAGGATTAGACTCGGAAGGCGTTCAGATCCCGGCGGATTGGGGGGAGGCGGTGAAACTCTACACGGAAGCAGCAGTGGCGGCCTACCCTGCCTCCCAGCTGAACTTGGGAAAACTTTGGCTGGAGGCATCCCAACAGGCCTCTGTGAATCATTTATTTGACAAGGAGGCGGTCAGTGGGATGCTAGAACACGCCAAGCGGTGGTTGAGTGAAGCATCAAAGAACGGGAACAGTGAGGCAAAAGCACTGGTGGACCGACTTTGAGATTCCTATATGCACTATTCCATTTTTATTGTTGAACTCGTTTCAAATAATACAATAAAATATATTATTGCCCCTTTCGTTTTGAACGGTATGATTTTTTTTTTTTGTTTTTACTTTGTAGCACCACACTCTGTTTTATTTTTTGATTGTTTAGCCTTTTTTTTATTTCCTCTTATTCTCGTACCTTTCCTAGTTTTTTTTTCCCCCCGCTCCATTTTACCGATTTACAGTGTACCCGTCCACGGGACTCTATTAATCTATTTTTATATTTAAATCTGTTTTTATATTATTATTTAACTAGACGTGAACCATGCCGCCTCATCCCAACATTATAGCGAATTCCATGATAAAAGAAGTCACACTTCTAAAGAAAAAACCATGGTACACGTGGATTACGGTTTGGCCTTTCATTTTCCTTTATGCAGCGTCCATCGCTTTATACTTGAACCCGGAATTGGTGTGGGATCGTGTCACGTACCTTGTCCATCAGACCTACATCGATTTCTTCCACGCCATCTGTTTTCCTGTAGTGGTGTTTCTACATGGATTTTTATCCTTGTTCACCATTTGGTCCGTAAAGTTTAAGTCTCGAATATTGTTTCACACTGTCCAGATGGAGAAGCTGGTGGAGGCAACGCATCTTTTGGTGGTCACCCACCCCCATAAAGGAGAATCCGAGATTGTACCGCTCCACCAGATGAACTATGAAGGTAATCCTCCCTACTTTATCTTTCAGCAGCGCAAGTGGAAGTTGGATGACGAAAGTGGCCTTTTTGTAAAACCCAAGTTCCCAACCAAGGAGCCGTTTTCGTATTACCTCTCCTGGGAGGGATTAAATTCAGAGTCGGCACGGGAGAAGCAGCTCGACCAATACGGCCACAACCGAATGGAGGTCAACATCCCCGACTTTCAGGACCTCTTTGTCGACCACGCCCTGGCTCCCTTCTTTGTGTTTCAGATGTTCTGTGTGTTGCTATGGTGCCTAGACGAGTACTGGTACTACTCTCTTTTCACGGGATTCATGATGGTGGTGATGGAGTGTATGACCATCTATCAACGAATCCGAAGTATGAAGACGCTGAGGGATATGGCGGAGGTCCCAGTTCGAGACATTACCGTCATTCGTGGTGGTCAGGAGGTGACGATCCGTACTACTGACCTCTTTCCCATGGATATCATGGTGATACCCAGCAATACGGCGTGTCCGGTTGACGCGTTAATTGTTAAG
This sequence comes from Angomonas ambiguus, assembly GCA_019695575.1. Classification (NCBI taxonomy): domain Eukaryota; phylum Euglenozoa; class Kinetoplastea; order Trypanosomatida; family Trypanosomatidae; genus Angomonas; species Angomonas ambiguus. The sequence continues at coordinate 36,455 of JADNSB010000021.1, read as the reverse complement.
GGTACTGCGGTGGTGAACGAAGCCTCGCTGACCGGTGAGTCGACGCCTCAGCTGAAGGAGGCTCCTGACAGCTCCGAGGAACACCTGAGTGTGAAGAAGCACGGACGTCACATGGTGTTTTCTGGTACACAGATTCTGTTGAGCAACGGCTCTGGAAAGGATCAACCCGGTGCCCTCGCGGTGGTGTTGAAAACAGGGTTTGAAACGAAACAAGGAAAGTTGCTACGTACTATCCTTCACAGTCAAGGCCGTATCAGTGAGAATAGCGGGGAGGCTTTCGGGTTTATCGGCACCCTAGTGGTTTTTGCACTCGCCGCCAGTGGGTATTTACTGAAGCACGGCCTTGCCGACCCGACGCGCAGTCGGTGGGGTCTATTCCTGTCCTGTGTTCAGATTATCACCTCTGTGGTTCCTCCCGAGTTGCCCATGCAGCTCTCTCTAGCGGTGAACACCTCTCTCATGTCTCTGGTAAAACTAAAAGTATTCTGTACCGAGCCGTTCCGCATCCCCTATGCGGGAATGATTGACACCTGCTGTTTCGACAAGACGGGAACGTTAACCACGGATGAGATGTTGTTTGGGGGAGTGGATATGGCGGATGGAAAGGGTATATTGAATACGATCAGCTCTATCCCCAAGTACTCTGAGATGGTGTTGGCCTCCTGTCATTCTTTGGTGCGTTTGGAGGACGATGTACTGGCCGGGGATGAGATGGAGAAGGCGGCTACGGGCGCTTTGGGCTACCGCATGGAAGGGGATGATCGAGTGATTCACGACCCACCCGAAAAACCCTCGGAGGGGGAAAAGAAGAACCCTGTTCTCCGTAGAGATCCCCAGAAGGATTGTAAAATTCTGTTAAGATTTCCGTTTCTTGCCTCACTTCGTAGAATGTCTTGTATCGTGAGCACCTTGAGTGGGAAGTACGTAGTGGCCAAGGGGTCACCCGAGGCCATCTCAGCGCTCTGCAAAGACATGCCTGCTGAATGTCTGAAAGTGGCTGAAAGAACGGCCTCTGAGGGGTATCGCGTGATCGCGCTCGCCTATCGTCGTCTTACCCCTGAGGAGGGAGCCTCAAAGGATACCATTCTTGCTCTGAAACGGGAGGAGGTGGAAAAGGAACTCCACTTCGCCGGACTTGCCGTCTATGTGTGCCCGTTGAAGAAGGACGCAAGAGAAACGATTGAAAACCTGGAGGGAGGGAGCCATCGGTGTGTTATTATTACTGGTGACAGCGTTCAAACGGCTATTTCGGTCGGTAAAGACGTGTCAATGCTTCTCTGCAAGACTCAACTGGTCGCTGAAGTGGAAAACGGTAACACCGTATGGAAGGACTCTGTATCTGGGGAAACGGTGTGCACTGACCGGGATACTGCGATTCAAAAGACATTTCGGCGGGATCGTAAGCGAAAACAGCCAAAAGATACCGAATGGGATTTGTGTGTGAATGCGGAAGTCTTGGAGCCAAAGTCTCTACAGCAAATTATTGCCGAGTACAATGAGCAGGTCACGATTTGGGCCCGTTGCGCCCCTACCCAGAAAGAAGACATTGTAACGGATTTGAAGAAAAAAGGACACATTGTCATGATGGCAGGAGATGGTACCAATGATGTGGGAGCACTGAAGCAGGCCCACGCCGGGATAGCCGTTCTCAACTCTGCCTCCGTGGCTCCCAAGGAAAACAAAGATAATGTTCCTCAAGGACCGCAACCGCACAATGAACGGGATGTTCCTGCCGACCTCAAGGTCCCACCCGGCTTTCAGTTCACGGTGGTGCCCCCGCAGCCTGCCCCCGAGGCTGGCTTCAAGGCCCAGCTAGCGTGGAAGATGGCTGAGACGAAACGTAAAACAGAGATTGCACAGATCACTACTTGGAACAAGAAGCTCAAGGAGGCGGAAAAGAAGAAGGAAGACGTTAATGCGATTGCAGCGCCACAGATGTCCTCCACCAATGTCGGCAGCTCCGACTTTTTGATGGAGTCTCTCTTCAACGCGGATGAAGAGGGGCTCGGTGGGGCGCCGATGATCAAACTGGGAGATGCCTCCATCGCCGCTCCCTTTACTTGCCGCTCCAAGGCCCTCACCTCTGTGTGCGATATTGTGAGGTTAGGGCGTACCAGCCTCGTGACGACACACATGATGTACAAGATCATCGCGTTAAACTGCCTCGTTTCAGCCTATTCCATGTCCGTCCTTCGATGTGAAGGGGTCCGGCAAGGGGAAAAGCAAATGATTCTGAGCGGCGTGATCTTGTCGATCTGTTTTATGTTCATGTCTAGGAGCAAGCCGTTACCCAAGTTGTGTCCCCAGCGACCAGTAACTAAAATTTTCCATCCATACATGATATCCACTGTTTTTCTGCAGTTTGCGCTTCACCTTTACTGCATGTTTCAGACCACGTGGATGGTTGCGGAAGTCGATAGGGAAGGAGTGGAGGAGATGCGGTCGACGTCCGGTGTTGAGGACGCCAAGTTCAAGCCAACCCTACTGAACTCCACCATGTTTTTGATGACCACGCTGATCTCAGGGGTGACGTTTGCGGTGAACTACCGTGGCGAACCGTTCATGGAAAACATTTACAAAAATAAACCGATGGTCATCGCTTTGGCGATTCTGGCCTTTTTGGTCTTCTCCTTTGCTGGGGAGGCCGATCCAGAGGTGAACGAAATGTTTGAAATTGTCGCCTTTCCTTCCCAGGAGTTCCGTGACCGCTTTGTTAAACTTTTGATGGCTGATGTGGTGGGCTGTTTTATCATTGAAAAAGTTTCCCTGAGGCTTTTCACCGATTATTAGTTCCGCTTTTTTCTTAACAAGACAGGAAGTTTAAGTAGTCTACTCAGAGAGAGAGAGAGAGAGAAATGGACACACTAACTAACAGAAGAAGAATGTGATCTACTATAATATTATTAATTATAATTATAAAAAAAAATATAAGAATTGATGCGGTTCACAGGGTGTGGGATGTTGCTCAGTATTGCAGTGAATTGCTTCATTAATGATGACATTAACATTTGTACTCTCTCCCTTTTCTTGCTTTTTTGTTTTTGCTTTCGTTTTTATAAAGTTAATATTCCTTGTAGTAGAGGTAGAGAGAGTGCGGTTCTGAATGAACGTTGACAACGGTCACGCTGAGGAGACACTTTCCGATCTGCCTGTCCAGCAGTATTTGGAAAATACAGTCATGAGTGTGTTAACACAAGGGTTAGAAGATGTGTGTCGTGTTCGCCCTGCCAACCCTGTAGACTACCTTGCACTGTATCTGCTACGGCGGTCTGACTCTAGGGCGGTGGTGGAGGTGCCAATATCGGCCGCCCAACCCGTTATTACGGACACTGTGGAGAGCTAATTTTATGTAAATGTACTTGTCCATGCTTGTTGGACTCCTAATATTATTTTATATTAGTAATGTCAGCTTGTTTTATTATTTATTTCCTTTTCTCACTTTCCTTTCAACGATTCTCATCTTCCTCCTCTTTTTTTTTTCCGTGTCTACTGTTTCCTCTTCTTTAAGAACACTCCCACCCTGCCCCCTTCATGTGATGTTATGCTGCGATTTACTTCATTAGTTTTAGCCATCCCAGCCGCACGGGTTTCGATTTCACAGTTGATCCGTTCTTCGTCCACAGGCCAAAGAGATTACTTATGGGGGGCGAAGAAAGCGTTGGCAGTCCTTTCCGACTCCTCTGATATTTTTGAAAACTTGTCCACCGAGGAAGCGTTGCTCCGCGGTTTGCATCTAAATCATGGTGAGTACCTTTTGCTCCTGTATGTGAATGATCCTTGCGTTGTGATTGGGCGGAATCAAAACGTGTTTTCCGAGGTATCGTTGCACCACACCCAGCGAGACGGCATCCCTATCGCAAGACGTTCCTCAGGGGGTGGAGCCGTGTACCACGATAGGGGTAATCTATGTCTCTCCTTTTTCACCACCCGACAAGAGTACGCCCCTGACCGCACCATCGAGGTGGTCCGACAAGGCATCAGCCGCTTGTGTGGTATCGATCCAAGTAGACTGACAAGCACGAAGCGGAGTGATTTATTCCTAGATGGGCTTAAAATATCCGGTTCGGCAATGCGGGTGCAGCGCGATATTGCATTCCATCACTGTACCCTGTTGATCTCCAGTAAGACCAACAATTTTAAAAAGTACTTGCACGGTGACGGGGAGTACAAGGAGTTTCGCACATCGGCGGTGTCCTCTATACGTTCACCCGTCACGAGCCTCGTCTCGCATGGGGTGCTAAACACCCGTGGGGACTCCCCAGTGGAAACGGTGGTGCGGTCTCTTTCCGCCTTTTTTGAAACCCATGCCTCCCTCCTCTTGTCCCATCCACCACGGGAAGAGCTTCCTGACCTCCTTTGTTCTCTTCCCTACTCCTCCACCGACCCTTCTCCCCCGCTACTCAACACCACTGCCTCCTCCACCGAGTTCGATTTTCTATACGCGGTGGGACGCAGACGTCAATCCGGTGAATGCGCCTCCATGAAGGAAGAAATCGGGCGTCTTCGCTCCCCAGAGTGGCTGCTGAACATGCCCGTGTTCACCACCTTCGTCGAGGTGACTGCGGCAGACATTAGCCAATATTTGGCTCAACAGAAGGGGGAGGACTGTAGTGAGGAGCTGAACCGCGTGATTCAGATCCTTTTTGAGGAATCGGCGTGTATTAGCGTGCAAACCTCAGTGAAACAAGGTGTGGTGGAAAAGGTGGAGGTAACGCACCAGGAGCTAGACGTCTTTCTTCGCAGTGCTCTCGTGGACCGCTGTGTGTGTTTCCCACGATATGAGACGGCAAGGAAGAGTGAGTGGGATTGGTTCTGTGAAGGGTTTGTGATGGAAATGTCAATGGTCTTCGGGGCCACTGGATCGGAGTCGAGGAAGTCTCTCTTTGAACTCGCTGAGGCCATTCTGACTTGCCTGGAGCGTAAAAATGGCTTCTCTTTTACTTAACTTATTCTGTATCTTGCTCCTCTCTTTGAGTCTGTTTTTTTTTTTCCATTTCTTCTCTGACACTTGGAAAGAAATACCACCCTCCTAATTTGTACTTTAGTACCTTTTTTTTTTGGTTTTCAATTTTACTGATACTCTCGCCCTATGCGTACCATTTCTTTCTTCCTTTCTATATACTCTTTTCTCCTTTCCAGAATTTTTCAAAAAAAAAAAAAACGTGAGTGAGGTGATGAGGCATTGCGTCCGACCCTTGGGATCACAAAGAGGTAGACTCGTTCTCGTGTTACGAACTCCGATGGCTCGCCTTGTATCCGATCCCCCGTGTGACCGGAGCGCTTCTCTCTACCCTCCCCACCACCCGTTAATAAGTCATACACGATGCTTCACTTCTGGTACCCCTCTGCTCTCTCCCAAGCAAGCAGCGCTTTACCAATGTGGGGAGTGTGGGAAAACATTTCGTCTATTTAATGCACTCAATCATCACATCATGACTCGACACGCCGGTGGGGCGAAGGCGATGGTGTTGAGGGATGGAAAACTAGAAGAGGTGAATCAAAAAGCCGATACGAATACCACGACGGGCCGTAGTCCGACAAGTTCCACGGAGCCTCTTTCTTCTACCCCACTCAACGCCCCCAAATGGACGAACCCACCCACACCCCCACCCACACCCACTTCTTCCCCCACGGACGAAACGGTCCCACCAGACACCGCTGAAGAAGACACCACAACAGACGACCCAAAGCCCTCCTTGGTCTGCTCTATTTGCCAAAAGTCTTTTAGAATAGAGGCCGCTTTGGCCCATCACTACCACGCCAAGCACAACATGGAAATGCCAACGTTGAAGCCGACCGACTCCAGCGGCGGTAGTGAGGCGAAGGATCCTGCCCTGAATAGTGTTCCTGCTAGTGAACCGACGAGGGAGGAGTATGAGCGATCTGGAGAAGGGGAGGTGCCGCAGAACGTGGACTATCATCTTGATGTGGCCCCCAATGCACCCGAAGAGGGCGACGTTGCCGTAGACGCTAGGTGCGTGAATCAACACGTGCTGCTCGGAAGGATACAGGAGATTGAGGAAGGTTACGTGTTTGAACAAAAAGTTCTTCAGTTTACTCTGGTTACGGAGTTTGACAATCCTTCGAGGGGGGAATCCGACAAGGATTTTCATTTGGTGCGAGTATACGACGAGTCTTTCTGGAAACCAATCAAGGAGTCCATGCGTGATGGAGACTACTTTTTTGTCTCCGGAAGACTCAGATTACTTCCCCAGTATGACTCCATTGTAAAAAAATATTACCACTTTCCAGTGGTTCAAGTGCTTCCGGGAACTGGTGTCGTTCAGAAGGTGTAGAGGCAAGTACGAGGAGTGGGAAGGGATTTCCATGGTATCCAATACTTTTTCGGTGAACCTATCGCTGGTTACTGCCTCTGTAAAGTGACACACTCCAGTGGAAACGCTTGTTTCTGGTACTGCACTGCACTGCACTCGCTGTAGCACCTACACACACACACACACATACAGACATTTAAAGCATAATGAAAGCCTAGGTGACGACAACAACGAATAAAAGTAATACATGTAGAAAATATAAATACACCAAATTTTGATTTTCGCGTATTTTTCATTCCATGCACTTTTCATTTTTTTTTCTTTCCCCTTCTTTTCCTTTTTGTTTTCGTTTCATTTCATTTTCATATTTTTTTTTTTGTTTTAAGCCATGAATACAACCGAGGGATTTAATTTCTCTGCTAAGGCGTGTTGCAGTTGGGAAAATGAAGTCTGGGTCGCTAAACAATCGGGTGACTTAGCGGTGGTGGATGTAACGACGAATGAAATTTTATCAGAGATTATGGTCACCGTGGATGGCCCTGGCACACAAATTGTTCGCCTCACTGCGGTGGAGGGGGAAGTGTGGGCAGCTACCTTAGAGGGTAAACTGCTCTCCTTTGACGCGACGCACCGAAAGTTTACCCAAATTATTAACATCCCGGGTTCTGAAAAAAAAGCCTCCATAACTAGTATTTTTTACGACGGCGTCTACGTGCTGGTTGCGTCTGAAATTGGACGGGTGTATGTTATGGATCCCACCACCAAGAAACAGATGGGGGTGCTCGCCACGGAGGCGCCCTGTACCGCCGCCGTTACCATGGATAGTCACTTTGTCGGTGGGGATAAAGAAGGGCGTTTGTATGTCTGGGATGTCAGCACGTTGGACTGCCTCGTACGTCATGAAAAGAGTAAAAGCGAAGTCCGCCATTTGCTGTACGAAGACAACTCCAGGACAGTCTGGGTGGCGAGGGAGAATGGGAACCTCGATGTGTATTCATTCGCCGCCAATCAGCTGGTGTTGACTGGGAGGGCCCCCTCGATAGGAAAGGTAACGGGTCTTGAGTCCGTAACTGGTAAAATCATGGCATCTACCTTTGAAAAAAAAATTGTGGTGCTATGTTCCCAAACTGGCCGCATTCTAGATACTGTCGGGGACTCTCATAAACACTTTATACAGGGTATTACCAAAGTCCAACGTCGGGAAACGGTGAAACTGTGGTCTTATTCTGGCGACGAGGGCGTTTTTACTTGGGAACTGGAGGGAAACTTCACCAAGGTAAACAATGGGAGCCGACTTTCACAGAAAAAGATATCCAACCTTTCTCTGGACCGCCACCTACAACAGATTTCTGAAAACGCACAACTTAGAGTGAATGTTCAAGAAGAGAAGGCGAATTATGTAAACTTTCGCGATGACCTTCGCCGGACACGTGAGGAGGCGCAAGAGTTGCGCCTGAGGCTTATAAAGCTCCAAGAAGAGGTGGAGGTGAAAAAGGAGGAAGTCGTTAAAGGGGAGAAACGGATCAAGGAGTTGGAGGACGAATGTGCCAAACACAAGAAAGACGCCACCGAGTTTAGTGAAAAAGTTTCCACCGTGGAGAAGGAGCGGACCATGTTACAGACCGAGGTGGGTACCCTAAAGGAGGACTTGTCCAAAACACGAACCGAGGTGTCGGGTAAAATTACAGAAAACTCCAAACTCTCCCAAGAAGTTTCTCTCGCCAAAACGGAAAAGAACCAAATGGAACAGCGACTTCACGACGCAGAGAGCAAGTTGGCCACTATTGAAGGGGAAAACACACGGCTGTGTCGCTCTATTGGAAGTGTAACCGCGGCTCAAAACGCAGAGAAGGATGTTCAAAATCAGATTTTAAAAGGCAGCGAACAGTCAAGGGATGAATTGGAGAGGGTGAGAAAGTTGAACAAGGTGTTGAGCTCGGCCCTTGCCTCGATGGAGTATACCATCCGAAAGAAGGAAGAAGAAGAAAAGGACCTTACCGCACTCCTTAACGCCTATCGACGAAAGGTGGCTGACCGGGTCAGTGACCCTCACCTATCTGCCCTTCTAGTCTCCACTATGGTCCGCAACCCCTCCCGCTTTGATCTGGAGTGTGATGACGTCACCAAGGGGGAGCTACTAGACCGAAACGGCCCCTTTATACAGTTTATTCACTCTCTTCGCGATACCGATTTCGAGGCGTACACCAAGTTGATGGACTACCTGCAGCAGTCCTCAGAAGGCACTCTGTCCTCTGAGGCGAACGAGCTGTTGGATCGTTTCCTCCAGTTAGCCACCACGGAGGGTACCGTGAGCGGGGAGGTGATGAGTTCCTTCAAACGCAGTCTTCCCTCTCAGCTGAACTCTAACCAAATCGCGAGTCAACTTCCACCGTCGTTGGGATCCCTTCACACAGGGGGGACGACCGCCGTGTCGGGGGGTGCATCGGACGGAAAGGAAATCCCGGTATACCATCGGGGAGGCATTGGAACAGCGAATACCCCAAAAGAGGAGGATCTGGTGACCACCGCTCTATTAAGGGAGATGCGGTCTCAGAAGACGGTGGATGATAACTATGTAAAGGAGCATCAAGTGTTATTTGAGTTCATCTTGCAAACTCGTCGTGGCTTGGTGGAAAGACTCGCGTTACTCCAGAAAAGAACAGTCAGTGCGAAGCAAGTGGTGGAGGCCCTGTCTATTGCCAACCCTTCCAGTCCACTAAAGAAAAACCAGTCTCTGCAGAATGTTTTTGTCGGGATTATTCAGGAACTCGTTGAGTTGACAACCGATGTGGTAAAGAAATATTTTACTAATGCAGAGCGACAACGTCTCAACATACAATAGACCTATAATAGATAGTGGTGACAACTATTAGGACTCCCCTCTCCCCCCTCTGTGTACCTTTTTTTCTTTATTATTATTATTAGATTTAGATTTTAGATTCATTTTTACTCCTGTTCTCTTTTTCATACGCCTAGTTTTACTTCACAACTACTGTTTTGTGGGATCCTTACTTGATGTTTGTGTTTGGTTCAAAAACTGTGCTTGGTTTATTTTTCTCCATTTTTTTTTTTGCTTCATAAGGACAGTTTTTTTTTATTTTTTCCTGCTTTGATCGTATCGAAATGTCGGATTCTGCCCCTCAACAACCCCACGAACTGCTTATTGATGGTCGCCTGTACGATTGCACGAATTTGAAACATCCCGGTGGCAGTGTGTATAAATTTTTTTTGGGCAGCGGTGATGCGACCCAAATCTTTGAAGAATTCCACATTAAACTACCCAAAGGCCGAAAGTACCTGGAAGTCCTACCCAGCCGACCAGCCCCCCCGAATCACTCGGTGAGTCCCACTGAGCAAAAGCGCCTGGATAAGTTGTCCGCGGACTTTAAGGAGCTCAGAGATAATTGTATCAAAGAGGGTCTCTACGATGCCGACTGGTTACACATCTTGTATCGCTTTGCCGATATAATTTTGATGCATTTCATAGGACTTTGGATTCTCTTTCGCGTCCCAGTACTGTGGCCGGTGGGGCTGGTATGCATGGGGGTCGCCGAAGGACGGTGTGGGTGGTGGATGCATGAAGCAGGTCACTACAGCTGCACTGGCATAAAGGCGGTGGATCTCAAAATCCAAGAAGTGTTGTATGGGTTTGGCTGTGGTATGAGTGGCGCGTGGTGGAGAGTCAACCACAATAAACATCATGCTGCTCCACAGAAAGAGGGCCACGACGTCGACCTGGAAACACTTCCTATGGTGGCATTTAATAAATTAACTGCAAAGAAGGGTCGGAATAGTCCCATCCTCCGCCGGTGGATATCGGTGCAGAACTATCTCTTCGCCCCCGTAACGTGTTCCATGATTGCCCTGTTTTGGCAATTATACCTCCATCCTCGCCATATTATCCGCACGAAGCGGTACACGGAAGCCATTTCCATCCTCTGCCGCTGGATCACAGTAGGCATCATTTGCCATCTGCTCGGAGTCACCCCACTGCAGGGTTTGTTCGGAGTGCTGGTGGCTCAGGGGATCGGGGCCGCCTACATCTTTGTCAGTTTTGCTCTCAATCACACGCACCTTCCGGTGTTACCGAAGAACGAGCATGTGCACTTTGTAGAGTACTGCAGTATTTACACCATGGATGTGGCGCCGAACTGGTTTGTGAATTGGCTGATGGGGTACCTCAATTACCAAATCGAGCATCACCTCTTTCCCTGCATGCCTCAGTTCCGCTTTGTCAAGCTCGCGCCGCGGGTCAAGAAAATGTTTGAGGACAATGGGCTCCAATACGATTCCAGACCCTACTTAAATATTCTAAAGGTGACTTTTGAAAATTTGGGGAATGTTGGAGAGTATATTACTACCCTGTAGATCTAAGATCTTAAACCCTTCCCTCCCCCCCCCCTTCTGTTTTTACCACATCCCACATTTTTTCCCATTGTATTCAAAACAAAATGAAGCAATTGGTTTTTTTTAAAAAATACAATCAGTGAAAAGAAATCTTTAATTTTTTTTTGTTTGGCTGACCGTAACTTTATGAACTTACTCTTCTCATCATCAAAATAATTATCAAAAATAAAATAAAATCCATCGTGAACTTTTAATTCAATTTTAAATTTAACTTCTGAAAATTATCTCAACTATCTGACGCACTCGGAAAAAAAAAAGTCGATGAAAGTTTCAATTTTTCCCCGTGATTCTCGGTGTGATACAGTTGCTGTTGGTGAACTGTGTGGCTTCCCTCTTTATTATATTAAAAAGAAGGTAAAGATTATATTTTAATTCTTCAGCTATTTAGGAAATAGAATTTATGGTAAAGGAAAATGGGCTGGCAAACTCCCGTGAGGAAGAGGTCCGTGTGGGGGAGAGAGAGAAGGCTTCCACCGAGACGAGTCTCACTTCAGCACCCCGTCTCTACGGCTCGCCGGACTATCTTACCATGTCCAAAATGAGAGTTTCTCGAGAACAACTCCAACGTAGACTGTTTTCTCTTCGTAAAATAGGATCCGTGGAGTCCTTTGAGAAAAGTGTTTTCGTGGACAAAAACAGCGCCTTGTCGGACGGTCTTTCCTTCCTCTTTTCCACTTTTGGGAATACGTCTATGTTTTCCAATCTGTTGTTACCTATTGAGTCCGCTCCGGACAAAGCGCCTTTAGGAGAGGACGATGTGCTCCGTGTACATCCCTATCTTCAGCACTTTTGCGGGACCCTCCCGGATACCACTGAGCCAGAAAGTCCAGCGAATTCCAATCCTGAGTTTCACGTGTGGGCATCTTCGTTGCCTGTGAGTAAGAAAAGGAGACCCGTACGAGAAGCAAAGTCCGTCACGACCCGTAGCTTGAATCCTAAAAAAAAGAGCGCCTCCTCCACTGGAAGTATTGTATCCCACTCTATGAAAAACTGGAACCGCTATTTGAATTCTCAGCTCGTTGACGAAGGGGAGACGGTGGAGTCGTTCCGGGCCAAGAGGAATCGTAGCGGTTATATAGAGAAACAAGAATTCCAAGCGCGTGCGGAGTGGAATGAGTTTAAACAGCACTCCGCCATACAAGAAAAGCAAAACACGTTACGCCAGAATAGGGCAATACGTCGGGGTGAGAAGTAACCAACTGCTGTATCAGTTAATTTTATTTATTTTCTCCCACTTGTCTATATTTTATCCCAACTTGCTGTTCAGTATATCCCCTTACTTTGCTGAACTGTACTTTTACTTTTCTTCTCCCTTTTTTTTTTCTTTGCTCAACCACACCCCTTTTCAAAAAAGTCAGTACTTCTGCTTTCTTTAGAGTTTTACTTTACTGCAAATGGGATATTCCGCTAAAATCACTCGCGGTGGGAATAAGAAGCGTACCAATCAAGCTAGACAGGAGGCGAAGAGAAAGGCTCAAGGAGCCAAAATCCACGCGACGAGTATTACTGAAGTTGCGGCGTCCAAGAAGGCACTGAAGCAAAAGTCCCAAGCTATTTCTCAACAGCTTAAACAAGCAAGAGTAGTGGGAGAGAATAAAAGCGGACCCGTTGTTCGTATGGCTCCGAAACCAAATAAAAAATGAATGCTAGGGACTTTTTTTTTTTTTAAATCCCCCTTTCTTGTGTCATGTGAAAAATCAAAGCAGTTATAATTATTTGAGAATTTGTGATATTTTTTTTTCGCTGTATTGTAACGTTTCTTTTTTCCTTTTCTTTTAATGGTATCTATATTACAGATTTAGTGTTTACTTTAAGTTTTACATTTCCGTTAAGATGATGCGCCGTGTTATCGCTAAGCCCGCCCGCCGCGTGGCTGCCGCCTCCACCGCCTTGGTTGCCTCTCGTCAGGCCTCCACCGTCGCCATCTCCGTCCAGGGACTCCACTACGTGGGTACCGGCCTCGCCGCCATCGCCCTCGCTGGTGTCGGTATGGGTATTGGTACCATCTTCGGTGCCCTCCTCGTCGCCTGCGCTCGTCAGCCCAACCTGACCAAGATGCTGTTTAACTACGCCATTCTTGGTTTCGCTCTGACCGAGGCTATTGGCCTGTTCGCGCTTATGCTTGCCTTCCTCATGCTCTTCTCTTAAAGTGCGTGAGGATACACTTGGAGGCGCAGTAAAACTGCCACTGGGGTGAAGGAACACCAAGTCTCAACCCAGTAACCTCTTTCTTTATTTTTTCTAGCACGTTATTAGGGATCACTGGTCTAGTTCTTTTTCCCCCCTATAAAAAAAGTACCGCTTATATGAAGCTTTAAGCATTTTTCTGTGTGTTTTGGCTAATAGTAGAAATACATTTTTTTAGGGAGAGCGGTAAAAAACAACCACAAAGGGTAATTAGTAAATTGTCACTCCGCGCGTTGTAGGAGAACAATAAATCTATTTTTATACATCCGTGTACTCTTTTACGTGCCCTTTTCATTTATTTTGTTTCACTTATACAGGTCGAAACTTGCTACTTCTTCTTTTTTTTTTTCCTTTCCCCTTCTTTCCCCATTTCGTTTGTTTGAAGATACAATACTGAAAACGAGCAACTTTCTTACCAAGCGGTTTCATTTCATTTTGGTTAACTTATTATTAAAAATTAGCATATAAAGAATGTCCTATTCGCAGTTATCGGCATTAGGTGGTGTGGCGTTCCTCACAGGTGTGGGTGTCTTTGCCGGGGCCCGCTGGCGAAGGGTAGAAGTGCGAAGGGCGGAGCTCAACAAGGAGTACACTCACTTGGTGGAGGAAACCAGGGCCCTGGAGGAGGATCGGCTAAGAATGAAGAAGGACTTGAAGGAAAGACAAGTGAAAAATGACAAGATGCACGAAACGGTGGAGACCATCTGGGCCGATCGTATTGCCCGTTATGGTGAGACGAATTTAGATATGCACAGCTATATTACCGCCCTTCCTGAAGCGCTGGGCGCCCTTAAAGCGCTGAATAAACACTACAAGTACATGAGTGAAGAAATGCGAAAGTTTATTGGGTTTGACGTGGCGTGTAGCAAAGTGCATAGCCTTTCTTTACTGTTGGAGTCTGCCGATATTCACGGCTTGCCAAGTGTTTTGGATCCGTTAAAAAAAATGTTCATCACAGAACCGATTATTCAAGTAGTGTGCGACAGTGTGAAGGATATTACGGAGGTGAAGTACCCCAATACAATTCCAGAGGCGAGTGTTACTTTTGTGTTCTGCATGGAGGAACTGGACCGTGCCATGGAGACGGTTACAAGAGAAAACGAAGTCCGCTTGACCGAACCGGAAAGGAGAAAAAATATGACGTCGGAGTGGGCAAAGGTGTTAAATTTCCTCAAACTAGATTCCCTCTCTAAAGGCCAACGAGAACTCTTAACGAAACGAAGCGCTTTAGACGCGTTAATGAAACGGGACTTGCGGCAACTACATACGGAAGAGGATATCTTGTCTGCTATTCTCTACTGCGATCGTTTAGTAGAAGAGCCGTCTTCGTTGCTAAAGGAAAGTGCCGTCAATAAAAATGAACTATTCGATATATACTTTAGGCATCCTGATATGAGGAAAGCGCTGTCCCAGTTAGAACTATGGAAGAATTCTGCCGTTGCCTTTATGAAGGAAAGGCAAGCGCGTGATGTCTTGCATTGCTACTCCTCCCTTCTCACGGAAACTTTAGTTCATGTTAATAGTGTGGAGTAGCGGTTTATGATAGTCCTTTAATTTTTATCACTTTGGTATTTTAGCATTCTTATTTTTTTATTTTTTTTTTGAAGCATATTTATTTCTTTGTTTAGCCTTCACCCCTTTGACAAATGTTCTGAAAGGAATGCATTCTTCTCCCACTGACACCTCTTTCTTTTTTTTTTTTTTGTCTTGTTGTCATTTTGTTTTTCCATATTTTATAGTATCTAGTGTGTATCTAAGATTTTTCTTTGAGCATCTCTAATTCTTTTTTTTTTTCTTGCTCCTTACTATTTGTATTGTCATTCTTTTCAGACACTTCACTCTCACATTTGAAACACTCCCTGTGGTATGCCGGAAGCTTGTTTTCTCTGTCTGGACTCTACCGAGTACATGAGGAATGGGGATCAGTTTCCCAATCGTCTCATGGCGGAAGAGAATGCGGCAAATATGTTGGTGAACGCCAAAGTCCAGATGAACGCTGAAAACACCGTGGGATTTTTGACGACTGGCGGCTCCGCCTGCACTGTGCACGAAACGCTCACCTCTGACGCAGACCGGGTCATGTCATCGTTATCGAATATCACCATTGGGGGAAAAGTGTGTCACTTTACTGCCGGTCTTCTTATAGCGTCCTTGGCTCTGAGTCACCGGACGAACCCGCGCTCAGAGAAGCGTATCGTGGCGTTTGTCGGAACCCCTCTTGTAGAGGATGAAGCACAGTTAGAGGTGCTGGCGAAGCGTCTCCGAAAAAATGACGTGGCAGTGGACGTGGTATCTTTTGGGGTGGAGGAAAATGTAGCCCTGCTGGAAAATTTTGTTTCCAAGGTTAGCAAAAACAATAATAGTCACTTTCTCAGCGTTTCCGACACCGACAACTTGACTAGTGCTCTAATGAGTGATGTTATATTTCTGGGGGAGAACGCCCCCCTTGATGCTGGTAATCACCATGGGGCTGACGACTTTTCGGCCTTTGGGGCCGATCCTAATATGGACCCCGATTTGGCAATGGCCCTACGCCTGTCGTACGAGGAGGAAATGCAACGCCAGGCTGCTGCTGCTGCGGCGGCATCCAACACTGATGCCAGTAATGCGCCGACTGCGAACCCCCCCGCACCTCCCACAGAGACTACTGCCCCTCCTACTTCCACCCCCGTAGTGAACGAGGAGGAGATGGATGAAGATGAAATGCTACGATTGGCTATTGCAATGTCTCTCAATGATCAGCAGGCAAACACCACCACCAACAACAATACCAATACACTTCCTACAGAGTCCAATGTAGAAAACGAAGAGGAGGATAATGACTTCATGAAGGAGGCAAAGGGTGCTATTGAAAAAGATCAGAAAGAAGATGGAAAGGGAAAATAGACACTCATTTTTGCCCCCTTTTATATTATATATTAAGATTATATATATATTTCTGATTTGGTTCAGCAAATCGTTTTTTTTTCTTTCTCACGTCGGGCGTGTGACAGCCGCATTTAGAATTATGCCAATGTTTTCTTCGAAGGAGGAAAACAAAAACAACAACAAGTAAATATTATAATTTGTATTCTAATACTGCTGTTTTTACAATCATTTTCGACTTCTTTTCCTTTTTTTTTTTTTTGACTAAATAAATTTATACAGGTGTCCTAGTAAAATAGCCCATTCTCCTTTCCGTATACACTGACCTCCCAATTGGTGAATGTGTTTAGTTGCACACACACTATTTTAGTATGAATTCTGTTATTATCTCTTATATTCTAGGGCGCTTAACTAAAATTGGAGATGTAAACCCAAAGGACATTCATACAGACCTCAAGAATCGAACTCTTACTCTTGAGAATTTTTTATTTCGTAAAGAAACAGTGAATGGCTTGTTACCGTTCCATATCGAAAGCGGTAGTATACCGCTATTGTCCGTAGAAATACCCAATCCGATGACCACAGACCCGTTGTATGTGAAGGCCAAGGATGGCTGCCTCGAGCTGCCCTTGGATGATGTGTTTCCCAGTAGTACCGAATTTACGAAGGAAGAGGCGCTTCGAAATATTACCGATTACAATATTCTAGGGGAGACACTCTGCAAGGAGATCTCGACTGACGAGGATGAGCCCCTGGAGAACCAACCCAACGATGACGTAGAGTCCCTCCCTTCTGAGAATTCTTCCCGGTTTGAAGAATTTTTGTCGTGCGCCAGCGACAGTGAAGCTTCCGAGTCTGGTGAATCACCCCTTAACTCTCCAAAAGAATCGGGAGGTTTATTTTCTTCCTTGTTTTCGCGAGTGTCTTCTTCGGTTAGTTGGATTTGGAAACGTACCATGGATATTCACTTTGAAAATTTAGCACTCAATTTACCAGCTGATTTTAGACAAAACATTTACTTTTCCATAAAAGTAAACTCTTTTCGTGTGCGTATTCAACCGAAAGAGAAAATGAGCGACGAGGAAGAGCTGCAAGTGACGACGCTTCTATTGGAGGGGGGAAAAGTGGAGGCGTGTGCGAAAGAGACGACGTCAAAGGTGGTGCTTGTGGATTCTGTGGAGGTAAAGATTACGAGCGTCTACAAGTCGGGTATTTTGGTCCGTAAAAACACCAGTGTGGATTTTGGAGATGTTAAGATTGTAGCGGATGAGGGCTCACTGTATGCGCTTGTAAAATGCCATTTAACCAGAGAGTTTATGCTGTCTTTACCCTCCTACTGCCGTCCATTTGCGACGCTACGGAGAGAAAAGTCGTTATGGCATTACGCGTGTTGTTGTGTACTCTCCATGATTCAGGATAAGAAGAAACGATTCAATCCAAATCTTTCTCATTTGCGGTTTTACGCCGAAGCACGTCGTCGGTACATTGGTCTGTTAGAGGCAGCACATCGCCAGAAGAGCGTTGAACTGTATAAGGAGGAACTTGCTGAAACTGAAGTAGAGTTACGGTACCCCGACGTCATTCTCTTTCTTCGGTTGCATGTTCAGGAAAAGTTCGGTGCCACCCCTGCGAAAGAGACAGTGGTATCAGTGGAGGAAATACCGCTTCGTGACCCGGTTCGTACGTCTTTTCACTTTGCGTTGAGCAAGGTATCGATCGACCTCCCAGAGTCGAGTGAAGTGGTGGTCTCTGAGATTGCTTACGTGTCACGTAACGCGGATCGTCATGCGTCCTTAGGAAAGGTCGAGTTGTGGAAAGAGAGACGCTCACAGTGCTTAAGTGACTCTACCCCTTTACTCGCGATGGAGACCACCGCTTCAGACAAGGGTTCGATCACTCAAGTAACGCTTAGCCCAACCAATATACGACTAAAATTCAAATACATCATGTCCACTTTGAACCCCATTATGGATTTGGTGAGATCCATGCATATCACTCTGCCTCCCAAAACCTCTACCGTTCCTTCAACCGCCTTGCCAGAATCGGAGCTCCTCCAAACTGTTATCGTCGCTATTCCTCAATTCTTCTTGTACCTGGATGACTTTTCGCTCTTATTGGAGAGTGCCTCGTTTACAAAAGCTTCGCTGATTTCCGGTGAACCTGTCTCCTATGGGTGTGTTGTGAAGCGTTTTTCTATCGAGTGGAGAAAAAACTTTCTTCTTTTACCGGTTGAGGTACGTATGAATTCCTCAAAGGACATTATCGTGTCAGAACTCCACGTAGAAGTAAATAATGAGATGTGGGATGTCGGGAAAGGTTTAGTGACGGAACTGAACCAGTTATTCGACGGACTGGTGAACTCTCCTGCGACGGTGGCCACCTTGGACAGTAAAACGATTTCCTACGAAAAACTGTCGAGGTGGTTGCCTAGTGGCCTGCCAAAGGCTCGAAAAAAGCATCCATGTGTGGTTTTAAAAGGGGTTCACTTTTTCTTTGAGCCGTTGCAGGCAACCATTCGGGTGACGGGCGTTACTGCTTCACTATGTCCAGGTGAACACTTGCAAGGAAGGAGGGTGGATCTCAAGGTTTCTGTTGAATCCATCAAAATTGGAATTACGCGTTTGGATCGGTCCGCCAATAATACTACCACCACCCTCACTGCGTCCATCCTTGACGTCACTGTTGCCCGTTGCAGTGCTTCCCTTCATCCCCCGGTCCTCGTAATACACACTTCCGAGGTGTTGGCTCGACTTCAATCCAGTTCCCTTCCCCAGCCTTTGCAGATGGCCTGCGTCAAACAGATAACGGGTGTTGTGCGGGAGAACTTTACTCTTTTAAATCTGGTGTATGTCGACCTTTTCAACGATGGCGTCTCTTTATCCAACTGCTGCGTGCTCGCTGAAAACTTCTCCAGTGTCCCCTCGACCGAGCGCCCCTATCTAGCCTCTGCCTTCCAGATCACCACCAGTGTGAATCACATACAATTACAATCCTTGGCCAGCATACCATTTCACGTACTGTTTTCTTTTGGAACCCCTTTAGTAGCCTTTCTGAAGGATGAGATTATCCCTGAAAAGGCGTTTCGTCTTTTTTTTAGTGGATTCAGTAATGGTAGTGTGGCCATTGTTCCTGGTGATATTCGACTGGTTGGAAGTACGACAGAAATGAAGCTCTTCCTCACGGCTTCCACAATAGAAAGCCACCGCAGTTCGGTGGGTAGTTTGCTTCTTCCGGGTTCTGAGAACTCGATATTGGTTCTCACTAACGACTTGAACCGGTTAGAAATGTTTGTAAGCAGTGGCTCTTTGAAGGTTCTATTGGTACTGAGCGATAGTGTTCAAGTTTGTGTTTCTTTGGATGCGTTTACGGGCTACATTCCCATTCCCCGAGAGCCGTTCTGGGACTCTGACACGCTTCAAAAGCCAGCCGTGACAAGTATCATTAACGTGCAATCTATTCACTTCCATTGTTCCACCCGGCCCAACATGGAATCTGTAGACACGGTAGTCGCTCACGTTGAGCTTCAACACTTGACTTACACGAATGACCCTTGTAACGCCACTAACGGGGCGAGAAATAGTGAACCAGACACAGGGAGTTCTTCCTCAGCAGACGAAATGGACTCTTGCCACGAACTGACGGTGAAGCAGTGGTCTGGTAGGTGCCACCTTGACGTCGACCCAGTGGTGTTGGAAACACTCGTGAACGCTGTGAAAGACATGGATAGCTTTATCGTCATGGGCCAACGTGTCATAACGGAGACTCCTGTTACAGACCAATACTTTGACTTGGATGCCTCGTTGCCATTTCTCTTTGATTCCCCAGAAACGGTAATGGTAGTGGAAGGGTGTACATTTTGTACGCAGCGGCACGGTATCGCTGTCAGTATTGGGGACCGGACAACGGTGGTATTCCAAAACTGCTCGTTTTATGGGCCGACGGCCTCCGCCCAGGAACTCATCCAAACAAGGACCCCGTCAGCGTTTTATACGATGACGAACTGCAATGTGGTTTCGACAGAGCAGGAAAAGTTGTTGTTGCCATCGTCGGGCGCTGAGACGCTGTCGTCAGGGCAAGTCCGACTGTCCATTGGAGACGGAAAGTGTTCGGTGGTGCTTCCCTTCTCTTCAGAGTGTACCTTGAAACATGCGAATTTATCGCTCGCCTACTCGTATGGGAAAAAGGGAAATTCCGGCCATTGCGAATTGCGTGGTATCTCAATGGTACTGAAAACAGAGATGAATTCCTTCTGCTTAACGTACTTGGACTTTGTGGAAGCCCGCCTACGTTACGATGCAGTGAGGGAAACACTGCTTCTCTCGCTTCAAGTTGAGATTTCCAGGGCACTCGAGATCCCGCTGGTGTATTATGTGTTGGCTCCGCTGTTGGCTCAGTACGAAACGATGACAAAGTCCCAGAAGTGTTGCCGGACAGAAACCTCCTCCACCCCCTTACCCGCGACTCTATTGGATTTTAGACGTGTAAGAGTGGAGTGTTCTGTGTCTCGGTTAAAGTTTAACATTTACACGGCGGCCAAGGTGCAACTATGCGAGGCGGTCCTCTCCAAAACCCACGCTTACCTGAATAAAGACGGGGAAGACGACGGTGGATTAATTGGAGTAGACACGGGGATTGGAGAAATTAATCTTTTCGATACCAACTTTCTGTCCCTGAAACCGGTTCTCTTACGCCCTCTACATGTGTATTTGGAGGGTCATTCTTAGCAGAGCGGCTTTTATTCGAGTTAAAAGTAGTAAACTCCAGATGTCGCTTTGCACCAATCAAATCCTTAGTGCGGCTCTTGTAGTGCTGAAAGGAGGAAGTAAGGAGCGTCCATCTTCCAACGCCTGTCTGGTTCGAAATCTTTCCGGGTGCAATGTGGACGTGAAGAATGGTGACAAGGTGCTTTTGACCATTACAGCGATGGATAGCTGGGAGTCAACAATGTTAGGGCATCACCACGCGCTAAGCCTTTGCTACAACGGTAGGAATCTTGCAATGGAGAACCAATTTTCATCTCCGGTAAATAGAGATGGTTGTTTTGCGCAGGAAACAGTCTACACGTTTGATAGTGGAATGTTACAAATGTACTCCCAACTGGATAAAAACCTTGTTCAGCACGTTACACTGGTCACCAGCGTTCACATTGAAAACCAGACCAATTATTCTCTTCAGTTATCTTCTAATCGTAGTGACTGTATGGCCGATATACCGGGCCACTCTCTTGGTTGTGTTCGGTTCCCACTTCTGTACACAAAAGATGTTTGGATTCAACTCTCTCTCGAAAACTACCAGTCTATGCGACATTCCCTTTGGAGTCCACACACAGAGGTTGACAACGTCTTGGAGTGGTTAGAGACAGTCATTGGTGGCAGAATCTTTTCTAAACAGTTTGTAACGGAGAAAGATGGCTCCTCTTGCTTCCTTGAGATGGAAAAGAAGCAGGAGAATGGCGTTACTACCCTTGTGATTCGTTATGCGTTTCCTATTTTAGTGAATCAAACGGACTTTCCGTTGCACTTTGTTGTGAGAGAGGCAAAATCGGAAGTGGTGTCCGAATCCGTTTCTCTGACCCCAGGGGAGGAAAAACCGTTGCTTTCCTTCGAGTCGGAGGTGGGGCTCACCATGGAAGTAGCCTTTTCGGTCAACGGAAAGCCTCGACTTGAGGTTTCCGACTGCTTTTCTCTCAGAGAGCTCAAAGACGGAAATCCCATTCACCTTGAGTCTACAGACGGCAAGTGTAGTGTATTACAAGTGGAGCTAAAGGATCGTGCCCGGCGCGAGTTTTGCGAAATGTCACTGTGTGTTTCAACGGTTCATCTGGTCACTATCGTGAACGCTACTTCTCAGGAGGTAACCGCTTCTTCTTCTTCTTCCTCCACATCTGGTACTGAAACGGCAGTCACCGTGGTTTCAAAGTTTGACAAGCTTCACTTGGTGGAAGACTCGGCACCTCTTTCCATTCGTTTACCGGGCTCCAAACCTGCGGCTCTCTCTGTAGACTTGTGGTCCTCCAGCTTTGACGGCGAACAGCTCTTTTTACTAAGTACTGAAAAGTGTTGTAGTGGGTTTCTTTTTTTGTGCCCTTCCCCTTCGAAAGACTTTACCCTTCATTTGCTACCTCCATTGAATGTGTACAATGAGAGTGCCACCCCTGTTCAGGTAAGACACCAAATCTATCGGGTCAGCGATCCAGAAAAACGAATCTTGTTTTCCGAAACCGTTGATGTGTCTCCTGGCTCGTCTCAAGACGTGGTTACGCTAGCACAGAGCGGTTTTGTGGATAGCTTCTCTGTCTCTTGCGGTGCGGACTTTACTCATGAAATTGAGAGCAGCCTTCGGGTGGGAACTTCGTGGAAAGGGTTTGTTCCGTGCGGGGATCATTTTCACTCGGTGGCGATTACCAAAACGTCCTTCTTGTCACCGGCACAGATTACGGTTGGACCACAATGTGCCGCTCCTGTTCGTATTGTCAACGTTTCGTCAACGTCGTTTAAGGGCTTATGGGACTTTGGCGTCACGTTTTTGACCAATGTGGAGAATTGGCATCTCACTCTCTTCCCCACCATGGACGCACCCACTAGGGTCAATCTTTTGGAAGGTCGGCACACCCCTTTTCCCGTCCAAAACATCAGCGTTCTCGCGGTATTTGAGGCCAATACCGTCTCTGTTCTCATCATGGATCAAGGGACGCACTGTCAACGCCGTCCTACCAGCCGACTTCACCCCTCCACCACGTCCGAAGACTGGCGTGTTTCGTTCACGTTTAACGCGGATGGTGTGGTTGCTGCGTTACGGAATCCAGATCTTGAGGAACCGTCTTGTATCGCGGTTAAACTGACGAATGCAACGTTTGACGCAGATTTGTTGCAATACGCGTCCGTGATGGCGTCCCTCACCAATGTAAGCGCCTCTCTGGAACGGGGGGATAACTCGTATTCTCTGATCTCCCCCTTCAACGTCAATGCGACCGCTGACAAGGTGCATTATGACAGCTTAGTAAAGGAAGTGAAAAGTGTAACAGTCCGCTGCTCCCGGATAGCGGTAACGGTCTCCGATTACTTTCTGTACCTGTGTGCAGAGACTGTGATGCACCTTCCGCTACCACTGGAGTCGACGTGTGAAGGCGAGAAAGGTGTCCTATTCGTGACACCTTCCCCCTCCCTCGTCGCCCCCCAATACCGAATTGAGCATCTTACCTTAGCTCCGATAGAAATTGTGCTAAACTGGGACCGCCACCTTCGCCCCACCGTTCCTTACTCCCTGTCGGACATCCCAGTTCTCAAAGTAATCCCCTCCATCAGTAACGTCTCGATTCGTCTCCCTGCGTTTTCCGTGGTGGATACTAAAACGGTCGAAGAATGTTTGCGAACTATTAAGGCTTTTTACCTAGTGGAAGTGGTGCGGCAACTACCCCGTACCGTGTTTGGGATATCTCTTTTTAAAAAGCCTCTACTGACTTCTCTTACCGACATGGTCTCGTCTTTTTTTGGCAATAAAGAGCCGTAATGGGCTTCCTCCCCTTTGCCGTATTATATTATTATTCTATAAGTAGGACCATCGTATTTGTGTATGTGTGTGTGTGAGTCTTTGTGTTGTTGTTTTTTCCCCCTTTTTGAGCCTTTACAATGAGGTTTACACTTTACTAAATGGGTTTCTCTTTTTGGTTCACACTTCCTTTCCCCGTTCACTTTAACGTCCTCTTTTTATTACTATTATTATTACTGTTACTATTATTATTGCTTTTTTTTTATTTTTTTCCTCACGTGGGTAGGTGTACATTAAAGCTTACAAACATGGCTTGTGAACCTGAATCGGACTATGTGGTCATTTTGGATGCCGGCTCCCAATATGGAAAGGTGATTGACCGGAAAGTTCGAGAACTAAACGTGGAAACGGTTATCCTTCCGTTGGACACCCCTTTTGAAACGCTGAACAGTAACCCACGCATAAAGGGTATTATCATTAGCGGGAGTCCCAATTCTATTCACGACGCAGATGCCCCAAAGACAGATCCTCAGTTTTTCTCTCTTTCCGTCCCTGTGCTCGGTATCTGCTATGGAATGCAGCTCTTGGCAGCCCACTTTGGAGGGGAGGTGTCGAAAGGTCTTATTCGGGAGGATGGACAGGATGATATCAAAATTTGCACCGATTCTCCTCTATTTGAGGGACTTGCCGAGACACAGACGGTACTTTTAACCCACGGAGACTCGGTGGCGTCTTGTGGTGGGGAGTTGAAAGTAATTGGGAGAAGCACTTCGAACATTATCGCCGCGGTGGAGCACACCAGCCGTCCACTCTTTGGCGTACAGTTTCATCCTGAGGTGGAGCTGACCGTAAATGGCAAGGTGGTGTTGCGTAATTTTCTGAAGCTTTGTGGGTGCAGTTTTACTTTTACGATGACGGATAGAGAAGAAGTGGCGATCCAGCACATTCTCCAACGTACTGCCGATGGACAAAAAGTTTTGTGCCTGGCGTCGGGTGGTGTGGACAGTACGGTTTGTGCTGCTCTTTTGTTAAAGGCGCTCGGTCCGGAGCGAGTCGTCTGCATCCACATCGACCACGGTTTCATGCGACTCCATGAAAGCGAGCAAGTGGTGGAAGCATTAACCAATGCGGGTGTAAAGGTGGAGCTGATCAACGCCACCGAAGAGTTTTCTCAAGCCACTACTCAAATGAAAAAGAAGAATAGTGAGGAAGAGTTCACTACCGATAAACTCATCCACATCACCGACCCCGAACAGAAGCGAAACATTATTGGAAATACATTTATGACGGTTTGCGACCGGGCTATCGAAAGACTCCACTTGGATACTCAAACGCTGCTGCTGGCACAAGGTACTTTACGACCTGACTTGATAGAGTCCGGCTCCGTTCACGCGAGCAAAAAAGCGGACGCGATCAAGACCCATCACAATGATACTGCTCTGGTTCGTCGGTTAAGGGATGCAGGTAAAATTATTGAACCGCTTAGCGACTACCACAAGGACGAAGTTCGGGAACTCGGGAGACGTCTGGGTATCCCGGAGCATCTCGTAGAGCGGCAACCCTTTCCCGGCCCAGGACTTTCGATTCGAATTTTGTGTAGTGACGGCCACCCCTTTCGGGACTCGAATTACGATACCAACTGTGAAAGTTTAAACCGAACATTGAGCCAGTCTAATTTTCAGGACGATATCAAGGGTATCATTCTGCCGATCCGCACTGTGGGTGTTCAAGGAGATGGACGTACCTACGCATACGCCGCTGCCCTATCCCTCGGTAGGTTTCCCTCTGATGACGAATGGAAAACGTTACTGCAATTGGCCCGAGAAATCCCCAAAAACGCCCACTCCATTAATCGAGTGTGCTTCATGTTTGGAGAGGCTTGTAACTCGGCGCCCCAGATGACCGAGACCTACCTCACACAGGACGTGGTGGATGACCTTCGGCTCGCTGACCACTGTGTCAATGAAATTCTGTTAAAGTATGGTTTGGTTCGAAAACTAAGCCAGGTGCCCGTGGTGTTGATTCCTGTAACGTTCAGTGCGGGAAAGAAATACTGTATTGTAATCCGAACCTTTCTGACGAGTGATTTCATGACCGGCGTTCCTGCCTGTCCTGGCTCGGAGTACCTTCCCTCTAATGCACTGACGGATATTTACGAGCAGCTGATACAGTACCCGTTCGTCTCACGAGTTTTGTTTGACTTGACCGCCAAACCCCCGGGAACCACGGAGTGGGAGTAAAATGAAAACAGAAAAACACGTATATAATAGCAATCACTTTTCGAATAACACTAAATAACCGATAAATGTCAAAGTTTCTTTTCCCGGTTTATAGAGTCCTTTTGAGAGACAGGTCGCAGTACGAAGTGTTGCGAAGCTCTCTCGTGTGAAGTTAATGATTCCCCTTCCTTCTCTCTCTCTTTTCTCTCTTTTCTCTTTTTTTTTTATTATTTAGTTCCCGCACATGACACTAGACGGATTATAATATGAATGTAAGGTCCAACATTTGCTCTCCCTCAATACTTCTATGGGAGGTTTTAAAAAGGTGTATGCGCGCACGGTTGCAAAGGGGAGGAGGGAAGGTGTAGAATATAGGTGAATCCCTTTTCTCTTAGGTAGATTCGGCGTGGATCTCCACAATCTAATTTTTTCTTATCCTTGTTTTTGTTACATGCGCGTTTCAGTAAATTGAACCCCTTGTATAAACAATGGATGTACTGCTGCGATGTGGATATTCCTGCTTCTGGAAATAATTTTTTTCTCATTTTGAATTTTTTTTTCCACGTATATAATTGAACACCAAGTGATGTGTCAAATGTATTATATATATTCCCTTTCTTTTCAGTTTGTTTTACATTTTTCTTTAAAGCGTACCACAACGATTTAAAAAAGACGATGTTTTTGACCCAACCCCAACGACCCACTTGGAGGGAAGCACTCCTATCGCTTCTATTGCTCAGTCTGATGTTGCTATCGCCCGTATCGGTGGACGCCATGAATGTTAATGCAAATATGACAATTGATAACCCAAAAATCGAAACCGATGAATTCTACATTGTGTTCAATGAAGATACCACCGTGGAGTGCAAACTGCAGCACCTTAGTGTAGAACACAAAGTTGTGCGTTTGCTTGTCAACAATCCGAAGGCTGTCGCAATATTTTCGGCAACAGACTTCAATGTTAAGAACACACCTTTTATTATAGAAAATATGAAAGCTCCGAACTCGACGTTCAACATTAGCAGAGGACTGGTGGGGGCCTACAAAAATTTAAAATGGGCCATGTTTGTATCTATTCGTTTTCCCAATGACGGCACCAAAGTGTATATAACCGACGTCGAAATTCAAGATTGTGGAAGAAGGTTTTTTAATGTGGTTATGCTGCATGGCGAAATGGCTCCTCCTCCTCCGAAAACTGGTTTATATATTCATAATGTTACTGCATCTACGGACAGATTCCTTCGCGATTGGTCATCTTTGTCAACTTTCGAAACGCTTTCAGTGTCTTACTCTAACTGTAGTGGATGTGTGGATGGATTTTATGAAACCCAGAACAACTTGACTGGGCATAATTTGTTAAGATTTGAGTCTTGCAACCATGTTAATTCCAATGCAGCGTTTTTTATTGTAGAACAAAGTTATGTCGCTTTAGGGATAAACTCCAACCTTGTACTCTCCAACATTCAATCCAGTGGACCTCTTTTTAACATTTCCAAAGGGGGTGGCAGAATCACTTCGACTTCGAGGGCAACACTGTTCAACATTTCCGCCTCTGCTTTTTACACTCCGAATCCATATGCTCCACTCTTCCGGTCTATCCCGGATGGTGCCCAGGTGTACGTGGGTCCGATGGTGCTGGATGGCAATGTAGTGACTACTGAAAGCCAGTACAAGAACCTGAGAATTACTTTCACACGAATTCTTGACGAGAACCGAAAGGTAGTGGCTGTGGCGTCGGGAATGACTCGCGCTGCCAACGTTGACGATAACTCCCAAAAGGGGGAAATCGCTGCCTCTCACTGCGTCAGTGACGGCTATTACAAGGTGGACTGGCAGCTAGACCCTAGTACGAGAAGCAAAAGGCTAATGTGTATGTGCAACCCAGACCGTTTTGTTCCTCATTGCACCACCACCCCGGATATTCTGGGGGAGTCACTCTGTCCCACGGGCACCACTGCATCCGAAGCGACTTTCCAATGTATGGACTGTGCCATTGACCATTGTAGACAGTGTAACGAAGCGAATAAGTGTGCCGTATGCGAGAGCACGTATGCCGTTGATGACCAATACAAATGCTCCATTGCGCCTAAAAATTGTGAAGCTGCGGTGCATGGGACTGATAAGTGTTCCAAGTGTAAGGATACGTTCTCTCTCTCCGTTGGTAAATTGTGCGTCCACACCATCGACAGATGTGTGGAATACACGGACTACGGCACTTGTTCCAAGTGTGAAGATGGCCTTTCCCTCTCCCTCGGCGACTCTTCCTGCGTGGACTGCAATTTGGATGGCTGTAATATCTGCAATGCCGACAGGAAATGTGCCGTCTGTAAAACGGACTATT
This sequence comes from Angomonas ambiguus, assembly GCA_019695575.1. Lineage (NCBI taxonomy): Eukaryota > Euglenozoa > Kinetoplastea > Trypanosomatida > Trypanosomatidae > Angomonas > Angomonas ambiguus. Next base: position 8,673 of record JADNSB010000021.1, on the reverse strand, counting down.
CCCTGGTAAAGGACGAGTGTGTGTCTTGTAATGTCGAAAAATGTACCCTTTGCGAAGAGACAAATAAGTGCAAAACATGCATCACCGATTATTTCCCCAATAGTGACAATGGGTGCTCTTATAAAATGCCTCACTGTGAACAATATCTCACCGAAACCCAGTGTTCCAAGTGTGAATCAGACTACAGCCTCTCTGCCGATAAAACAGCTTGTGTTCCCACCATTGAGGACTGCACCGAGTACACAAACTACGGAGTTTGTGACACGTGTAAGGGAGGCCTTTCCCCTTCCACCGATCGCCAGGCCTGTGTGAACTGCTCCATCGAGCACTGCGCCTCCTGTAACCAGAAGGAGCAGTGTATTTACTGTGAAGGGGGTTACTCTCTGGTAAGTCTTGGATGTATCCGCTGCACCGTGGAAAATTGTTCTATTTGCTACGAGGAGGATGTGTGTGGGGCGTGTAATTTCAATACCACGTGCGAGATTGGCGGTAAACAGGACACCAGCAAGGGCATCCCGTGGTGGGTGTGGCTGATTGTGGGCCTCGCCGCGGCGGTGGTCGTGGGACTGATCATTTTCTTCATTGTGTGGTGCTGCTGTATCGATCAGAAGGAATTCAATGTCACTTACCATGAGGGGTACTATATAAAGGAGAAGAAGGAAGAGGACCGCGATGTACGGAAATGGGGTGCCAATGATGGTGGGGAGGCGAATAACGGTCGAATGGTGATTGTGGTCACCAGCGATAATGCCAGACCTCGCATCTATAAGCCAATTCAAAACAATGTGCAAGGGGACTCTAACAGTTTTTCAGAGGCTTCAGAAGACATTTCCTCTCCAGATGATTTCACCGATAGCGACGTACTATAACCGATTTCAAGCTACCCCCGAAAACCACTTTTTTTTTTTTGATATAACTACTTTAAACCAATCACCTTCAGATGATTCTTCGCCGCAGGAATGCCTTCTGAACGTCTCCCTCTTTTTTTTTTTGCGTGTTTATTTTAAAAACAATCTTCTTTATAATAATTCTTTGGTATAGGAATGCCTTCTAAAAAGCATTGTTCTACTACTATTATTATTATTTATAATTTTCTTTTTTAAACACATATGAATCGGACAAAAATTATAATAAAAGGTCTAAAACATTCTCCGCCATAGGAATACCTTACTAAAACCACTTTTTATTATTATTATTTATTTCAATGTACCTATTTCTTTTCCCAATGTACATCATTGTTTAGCTTGTTACTATCGGGGTATAGGAGTCTAGTTAGTATTGTGACATTCTGAAGTATTCAATATTCTTCTTCAAGTATAAGTGCAATTGACGAACTTGATGGGCCAATACTTTATGATTGGACAACCTTTTCTTCAACCGAAAACACAAATAAACAAACAAACAAACTTAGAACCCCCCCTACAAAAAACAAAAAAAATAAAAATAAAACGATGCCTCCTCCACCAATTTTTTTTTCTCTTTATTATTCATTGGACAACCATTTATGTTTATATTTATGTGAAGTGAAAGGTTTGATCACGGTAATTTAGACTTCAGAATGCGTATCCCTCTGTGGGGTTTAAAACTCAACAAGTTAGCGAGGCAATGAACCGTGTGACCATCTTTTTTACTTTCCAGTGAATAGATTTAAAATCTAAACCATGTGTGTACCCTCATTTTTTTTTTTTTAAAATTTTAAGATTATTAATTTATCTGTGACTAATTTAATCTTAATCCTATTCGGATAGTGTTAGGTTCTAGACGCATTGAAAGTACTCCTAGCATTGTCAAAATAACAAAAAATAAAATGTTTCTTTTCAACTGTTAATTTGGTCTATGAGTGTGTTTGGGTTGTATTCTCCTTGTGGATAGTCTTTTGAAGGGTATAGTCTTTATTTCCCTATTTTTATCCTTTCTAGTCCATATTGAATAGTCCTTTTGAAATGGGATCGTTCCATCACCGTTCGACTGTAGAGCGGCTCTTTAGAAAGGGAGGGAAAAGAAATGCGGTGTAGGTGTGGAGGGTTCAGTTGCTTCTTCTTTGACCCTTCTTGTTTACTGTGGACACCAGCATAGGGCTAACCTTGAAGGGAGTGGGGTGCCCTAGAACTGTGTTGGAGACTGTGCCCAGCCTCACCTAGTGTATCGCTTTTACAGATGGAATACATTTAGATACTGTCTGGTGGTGCGCCAACTTCCGATAAAACAGCTGTTCGACAGTTTTCGTGTTTCTTAATCTATTTGTTCTGAAGTAAAATAAATCTGCTTGGTAAAATAAATCCATTTTCCATGGAAGGAAATGGAGGAGGCGATTTTGTTTTTTCTTGTCTTTGTGTATGTGGTTATATTTTACCGGTTCATTTTTTACTGCTTCCTTTTTGTTTTCAAACTCTCCATTTTTTTTTCACTTTGTTAGACTTTTTTTTCTTCTTTTATCTGATTTAATTTCACCTGAAACCAAAGAATAACTTTTCATTCATCAATGTATTTGTTCCCATATCCGCGCCTTGTGTGGAAGGTGACTGTTCTTTCACTTCTCCTAATTAGCCTCTTGTTGCCTTTACGCGTCTTTGGTGTAGACATTACAATAACAGAAAACACTACTATCAACAGTATCGTTTTGAGTTTAGATCCAAACAAGTATATTATTGAGTCATTAGAGCCAATTGAGTTGTATGTGAACCACGTCTCTGGTAGTTCTTTTGGTTTGAATGTCGAGAGCTCCTCAAACGGCCGAGTCCTCTTTGCCCTTACCGACTTCAATATTAAAAATTCCATTTTTCGGGTTTACGGTAGTTACCCTCCGCATTCCATGTTAAACTTTAGTAGAGGAATACATTACCAATTACAAAGCAAGTATCTCTCCACGATTTCGATTTTGAACATTCCGAAAATGAACAATACAGTATACATAAGCGATATTCAAGTGGTTTACGAAACGGTCATTATAGACAGTTTCTTTAGGTTGTCTCCAACGTGGAGTATAGTGCAAGGTTCTGGTGTGTACGTCAGTCGAGTTTCGAGCAACGCGACCAGACGACTCATTCAATGGATGAATTCTATAGGCTGGGAAACTGTATCTGTCGACAATTCGAATTGCAGCTCGTGTATGAGTGGGTTTTTTCGATACGAATCAAAAGAAATTAAACCTAAATTGACAAGGTTTGAAAACTGCACACAGAAGAATAATTATCCCTTTTTTAGTGCCTCTGGTTATTTAATGTTGAGCGAAAAAGCAAGCTTGGTCCTTTCCAACGTTAATTGTGAGGGACCTCTTTTCCAACAGGTTACGAAAACCCCCAGTACACTCACTTCTACTTCGAAACTGACCCTCTACAACGTCACCGCTTCTTCTCTCTACGATGTTGCCACATCAACACCGTTATTCTCCAGTGTACCCAAGGGTGCGCAGGTGTATGTGGGTCCTTTTAAACTCGATACAAAGACGTACAGCACACTAGCGGACTACCAGGGCCTTAACCTTCCCTTTACGCGAGTGATCGATGAAAATCGACAGGTACTTTTCATCGCGTCAGGGAGTGAAGGCAGTGACAGCGTCGGGAATAACTCTCCAGCTCAATGCGTTATTGACGGCTATGACAAGGTCGCTTTGAGGATGGATCCTAGCAGTAAAACCAAAAAGCCAATGTGCATCTGCAAAGCGGATCGTTTTGTGCCTCACTGTGCGTCTTCCTGGGATCCACTGGGTACTCGCACAGAGACTGGACACCTCTACGTGGTGTGCGAGACTAGTAACTACTCTTTCGAGGGCGGTGAAGCTAAGTACCAGTACAGACCATATAACGGGGCCGCCATCTGGCGTGCTGGTCGAGACCGTCACTCTGTGACTGGTACTGAACACCGTTCTCGCCCCTTCTTTCGGAACACGCTTGCTAGGTTCATAAGTTTGCCCCGTGGTGAAATTGACAGAAATCCTGAACCGTTTCTCGCTGCACAATGGAAATCCACTTCACCACCTTGGTCCGCCCTTTTACTACTGCTTTGCGGGGATATAGAAAGAAACCCTGGACCACTTTCTGTCGCTCAATGGAACTGCAACATCCTCACAAAGCTAAAACAATCCTTCCTCGCTCAATCCTCGTATCAGATTGTTTTAATACAGGAGCTAGGGCTTTCAACCAAGACTGCAAATCGGCTCAAAATACCAGGATTCATGTGTTTCGTCACCCCTCGAGGGAACGCTCAGGGCGGAGGTACCGCTATTCTTGTCCGTACTAACATTGACGGACTCGTCTGCACTCAAGTTAGCACTCCCACCTCTGAGGAATTCCAGGCCACTGTTCTCAAAGTGTCCTACAATGACGAAACCCTGTACATCGTTTCCGCCTACCTCCGTCCACTAGGCCGTTTAGGATCCCTACTTACCAGCCTCCTCAGTACAATTCAAGATACCCCGTGCCTATTCTGTGGTGACTTTAATTTACACCACCCGACTTGGGAACCCTGGCTCACCACCACTCCCACCCCAGAAACACGTAGTTTCGTAGAAGCTTTGACCGAAAAAGAGTTCTCCCTGGCTAATGAACCGAACGTCACTACCTACCACCAAGGAAACTCACATTCGGTAATCGATCTTACCTGGGTACGCGACCTAACCATAGCAGAATGGAAAGCCACCATTTCTGTCGACTCGGACCACCATATTCTTGAGTTTCAACTACATAGTATTCCCGAGGTACCACACTTCAAGCAGTCACCCTCGCCTAAGCGTTTCTTTTACTCGTTTACCAAAGCGGACTGGGAAAGTTATCGAACGGACATTGAGACTGCTCTCCTGTCTACCCCATCGACCCACTTATTATCCGACATCTCGGGGTTCACAGATGTGATTCTTAATGCCGCCACCCGCCACTGCCCACGAGGCCAACACACTGAACGGCAGTATACTTGGCCTGCTGAAATCACTGCCCTTCACGAGGAGGCGGTTGCGGCAAAAAGAGCTGTCCTTCGAAACCCCAGTGCAGAGCATCAAGCCGCTTACGATTCCCTACGTGCTGCTCGCTTCGCCGCCCTAAAGTCGTTCCTAGCTGCTAAATTTAAAAAGCTAATTTCCTCTCTGAATCCTGGGGAATCTGCACCGTGGAAAATCATCTCGAACTGCCTTGCCCCCCGTTCCTACCCTATTGACAAGGTCTTGTTCGATAGCAGAAGGCCCGACGATTCCACCGCTGAATCTCCAGATGCTAGAACCCCTGGGAAATCCTGCCGAAGAGCCGCTAATCTCTTCGCCAAAACTTTTCTCCCGGCGCTGCCACCGCTCCGCCCACCCCGTCTTCCGCACTCCGGGGTGACCCCTTATCCCACTCCTACCACTAGCCACAAACTCAAAAAGCATCGCCGCCGCAACCTTACGTTCAAGAAAAGGTTACGGCGCCCCCGACCTGCTTCTCCACAGGATCGGCAATCCAGGACCCCTACCTCTCTTCCTGAACGACACGGGGTAGCGGCATTTAACGCTATCCCAGGGGTCAACGGTCTCAACATCACCGACTTACTCGGCTTCGTTACATCAAACGACCAGGCTTCAATGCCTCTTGACACCGACTTCACCCCAGCAGAGCTCCAAGCCGCTCTCTACAATCTAAGACTTGGAAAGGCTTGCGGCCCCGATGCAATCTATGGAGAAATGCTAGTGAATTTACCACAAGCAGGCTTGGACCGCCTGCTACGGTTATACAATGGTTCATTAAAAACCGGAGTGGTCCCGTCATCCTGGACGCACGCTATCGTATGTCCAATAGCGAAACCCGGAAAAGACCCCGCATTACCTGAGAGCTATCGACCTATTAGCTTATGCTCCGTAATGTGTAAGGTAATGGAGAAAATGCTGGCAAAACGTCTCATGCACGTTTGGAACCCATCACCGCATCAACACGCCTTCCGTCCCGCCCACACTACCACTGTACCCCTCGCTCAACTAATTCAGAGAGTTGAACACAACCGTAACGAGTACAACGCCTACTATGTTCTCCGAAACTCCTCCACCTCAGAGACTCCTAACCGACAGAAAGAATTCCGACCTTTCCGCACTATGGCCATTCTGATCGACTTCAAGAAAGCTTTCGACTCTATCAGCTTCCGCCAACTGTTCAGCCATCTTGGTGCCCTTCCGAATGGGGGAACCGTCCCCCAATGGATCCGCAACTTTCTTTGCAACCGGCATCATAGAGTTCGCGTTGGCCCACAACAGAGCAAAGCTCGTAAAGTCTATCGAGGAGTCCCCCAAGGTTCCGTCCTAGGCCCGTATCTGTTTAATTTGTACGTCAATCCTCTCCTAACATGTTTGAACATGTTGGGAGACGACGTGGAGGCCATGATGTATGCAGACGACCTCACCCTGATTCTAAAGGCTGAAACCCGACAAGACGCAGTGGACCGCGGAAATGAGATACTAAACATGATCCATCAATGGGGAGTTGATAACCAGCTGGAACTTAGTCCTTCGAAATGCGAAGCCCTATATTTCACTGTTTCAACTGTTACCCGTGACGACCGTCAGAGTGGGCCTCTAGTTATTAACAACACCGAAGTACCGATCTCCACTATAGGCTCCTCTCAGTCTCCCAAGCTCCTAGGGCTAAAGCTGGACGCCCAACTCCATTTCTCGAAAGGAATCGCGTCCACGGTCTCTAGCTCCACCTCCCGCCGCGCCCAACTAAATTGTGTAATAACCCCCAAGTCTGGTCCACTGCCGCATGAAGCACGCCAATTCGTGATTGGTTACGGACTATCCCAGCTCCAATATGGAATTGACCTTATGTGGAGCTCTACCACTGAAACTGCTAAACACCAGTTCAACAAGGCGTACCTAAATTTATGCAGAACCGTGAATTCGCTTCCAATAACAACAGACCCAGACTCAGTGTACCTTGAAGCCAACGTCCTGCCTCCTTTCTGCGTGGCATTTCTGATGCGAGCCGCCCTAATGGAAAGAATGTTCTTTCTATACCCCGCGTGGATGTCCCTACCACCACCAGAGCCTCCGCCTCGACAGCGCCTGCGTAACACCCCGGAAGCTGCACGTGAGTGGACCACCTTACTAGACGACATCTTACGCGACGCCCAATTACTCAGAAGTGGTCAAACCCACGGGACCGCGCTCCATCGTGAACCGTTTCTCATACGTTCTAGTATCGCTCCCTGGCAGGCTCCACCCCTTGAGGCTGTCTCGTTCGGCCTCCAAACCCTAAACCTAGCCAAAGAGGAACTCGAAAGTCTATCTGAAACTGAGCTTATTGCCAAGAAGTATGCGTTTTCTAACGAGATACTGTCACAGCTGCCTCCCGCCGCTATTATCGTGGCTACAGATGGCGGCTCCGACCTGGAAAACCTTAAAAGCGCCGCCGCGGCCATACGACTTGAGTCACTACAATCTACGACCATTCTTGAAGAACGAACTCAAAGTTGTGGACCCATCGCATGTAGTTACCGCACTGAATGCTGCGCACTCCGGCTCGCATTAGAGACCATTATATATCCGCTTCTGTCGACCTACCCGACCCAAAACAACCGTATCTTGGTTGTAACGGATAGTTTATCCCTCCTTCAAGCCCTTGCAACGGGCAGTCTGACGCAAACGTCATACATGGAGGATTGTATTTGGAAACACCTAGCCGATATAGTTTCCGCCGGCTGGACTATCCACCTACAATTTGTGTACTCTCACTGCGGAATAGCCCCTAATGAGTGCGCCGATTCGGTTGTTGGTCATGCACTTGAGACAGGTCTGTACACGGAAACTACAACCGTCCCCATATGGCGCACCGACCTCCTCTCGACAATTGCCAGGACTTTAAGAAAACAATGGATAGAAAAATACTTTCGAAAAGATACACACAGGTTTGCCCTCTGCGGAACAAAGGCAGAGGATCTCTCGGGCACAGATCTCATCACAGGGCTTCCATTAGAACGTGCACAACTGGTCTCCTTATCCCGACTACGCTGCGGCGAGTCCCCTATCTTTGGACGCCTCTTCTGGGCTCTCCGTGAGTGCCCCAACAACTGCAGATTCTGTTCGCCTTCCCCCGAACAGACGGACTATTTAAATAAAACCGCCCGGGGCGAAACTGACAGCACCTTGGTAGAACCGCTTGACACTGACTCTGTAGAAAACGAGACAACCTCTAGTACACGTGGTAACGACAATAGAGATGGTCGAAACGCACCGCTGCATAATCGCACCCCCGAACAGTGCCCTTACTGCAGCCGCGTCTTGCTGTCTTTTGGGAAACTCAAGGAGCACTGTGTTAAAGAGCATCGAGATAAACCTCCTCCGCCCGATAACTGCAAGTGTCTCCACTGCCCTCGTACCTTTGATACTAGGGCAAGTCGAGCTCGACACATGTGTCAGTGTCCTCACAAACCCGGCCCGGCTATTACACGTACTGGTCACCCTCAACGGCGCGCCTTCTTCCCACTCCCCCCAACATCCCCGACCTCTTACGACGTGCCGCAAGAGACGCTAGCGCACCTTTTGTGGGAATGCAGAAGTCCGGAGGTGGATCTATTCAGGGTCTCCATTGGACAGCCCTCGAACGATGAAGAATACTGGAAATTAATCCACTCGAGCAAACTACTAAATTCTCTCCAAGAATTACTTAGCAAGCACGTTCCGCAGACGTGAAGAAGGGAAGGGAAAAAAAAAAAAAAAAA